>PPHJ01000120.1:0-16856 GCA_002991585.1 Ilyonectria mors-panacis | reverse complement strand
GTTATTGAAGGGCTTTCAAGTATTGTCATAGATGTAGGTTTAATTTGAGTTCAGAATTTGTGTTTCCTTTAAATAAAACTCTAGAGAAGATCTTAATCAGAAGGAATAGGTAGTAAATATTTTTTATGGGTCCCAATGCTAGGGAGGGACTATCTTCTGTTTATGGAATGTCTGTTAACAGACTTACTTTCGAATTTTTTGAGATCAGACCCGACAGCAATATATATTTGGTTATAAAAATACTACCAATCTTCACCTCATAACTGTGAAGTCTATAGTATTATCGATACTTTAAATGATAATTCCAAATTTACAATGAATTTTGACTCAGGACTATGTGAAATGGTTATACCTAAGCACGACTATAATTTTTTTGATGATAAAGATGAGCATTCTATTAGAAAATTTATGGATTTAATTTATAAACATGATAATGGGCATCTTTCATATAAATCAAATATAGCTAATTCCTTAGATATAGCTCCTACATGAGATAATGACCTTAAAAAATAAACCAATAAAAATATCTAATATGAGTATAGGGCGAAATCCTTTTAATCATGTTATTATTAAAAGAGAGTCTGCTAAATGGGCATTTAAGCCTCATACAGGTGTAACTTTAAATATATAAGGCCATATATTATTGAGAATGAATGATTTGATGAGGAAAAAGACATTTGAGATGGAGGAGGTTATTATGCGAGAAACTGGAAAAAAACACGAAAGATTCTATCTACAGAAAAAGTAGAACCACTGGAAAAAGATGATGTTTTACCTAAAAATCATAGAAGAAGAATTGTTAAATCTCAACTAGATTTAAATATAGAAGCTTTAGAAAAAATGATGATTAGAGATAGCAATAGTAAAGGTAAAAGGGTGGTAAGAATGCCTATCACAAGGGCAAGAATGCCTGTTCTACTCCCAAAAAGTTAACTATTGAGGCTGTATTTCTGTATTTTTCTATACAGAAAAATAAAAGAACACATCTTTGTTGAGGCTGTATTTCATGGATGTTTCTATGAAGCAAAGCTTTTATATGTAATACATAATAGATAAGTTTGCCTTACCTGGTATGTATGCGCAAGCTATTCTTTGTGTTATAAGGGGATATAGTTTAATTGGTAAAACTGTGATTTTGCATATCATTATTTCGGGATCGACTCCTGATATCTCCAAATAAGCCTGTGAAGCTCAATTGGTAGAGCGGAATGCTGAAGTCATTTAGGTTGTAAGTTCGAGTCTTACCACAAGCACATAAAAAAGTTATATTCATGCTGTATTTTCCCCTAAGGGGAGAGCTATAAATAAAATAACAGCACAATAATTGAATTCAATTATATTTAATAAGTGCTTTATAGAAGTACAGCCTTAAAAATACCAGTTTTATATTCAGTAAGGGACTTTAGTATAATGGTGAATGCGTATGACTTTTAATCATTAAAATGTAGGTTCGAATCCTGCAAGTCCTATAGTAGTGTATATTATAGTTATACTGCCGCTTACCTAAGGTATGTATGCTTCTATGAAAGCAATATGTAGTAATAGGGGGACAGGGGGGTATTATAAAATACCGTATAAGTCTTGATACACAAATTAATAGGTATGTTGGAATTGGTAGACAGATCCGATTTAGGTTCGGATGGAATAAATGCCGTGCAAGTTCAAGTCTTGCTACCTATATTATATAATAATAATTTATTGTTTAAGTTATGTATACCTTAGTTATACAGTTATGTGTGCTATGAAATAAAGCTAGGGTCTATGTATAATTAATAAATAAAATGTAGCTTTGTTTTGATAGAAGCATAGTATATATAAATAATATATAGCTTGTACATATATTGCAACTATAAATTTAAATGTTAGTTCTGTGCTTAGCTATATTAAAAAAAAAGTCCGCTGCTTCATAGAAGTATGCACGCACGCTTTTACCTTAAGGTAAAAGAAAAGCCAAGCAAGCATGTATGCTTCTTTCTATACATGCTGTATTTTCCCCTAAGGGAGAGCTATAAATGTGCGCTAGCGTTAGCTAGCCCATAAATTAACTTTTAATGTGATATAAGGCATAAAAAATACTATGGATTATCCTGTAGACCAATGGGTAGGTCATAAATTTTTGGTATTTAATATTGTGAGTTCGAATCTCTCCAGGATAATTAAAATCATAGCTTCAACCTTGCTACATAAGCTATGTATGTGTTATGTAATAAGGTTATTAATTAAATAAATATATAAAATAAACACCCGGTCTAGCACTGTGCTTCTGTTAAGTACGTATTAACTGTCTAATGTTAAAATAAAATCTATAGGATGGGCAAGCTATTAATAGGAGTATTTCAACATAAGGTAGATATAGCTCAATAGGTGGAGCAACTATTTGTGGCATAGTCGGTTCTCGGTTCGATTCCGAGTATTTACCCAATAATAAAATTAAATATAGAAGAAGGTTCTATATTTAGTATGGGTCTTAGTAGTTTAAATGGTTAAAACCTTAATTTCATACGTTAAAGATGAGAATTCGATTTTCTCCTAAGGCTGAATATATAATAGTTTATTTTCCTTAATTAATTAACGTTTATTAGCAACAACATATGATTATATTATCAATATTATTAGTTTTATTATCTCTAACGCCGTCAATATAAGACGAGATTTATCAATACTATTTAATAGAATAGCGATATTAATATTAATTTATTGTATTTTACATGACATGTCTTCTTTAGCTGTTATAACTAAAGGTATAGGTTTACACGGTGGTTTACTACTTATAACAAATATTTCACAAATGTTTCATATTTTTATTTTTTTAGTTAGTATATTAATACTACAATTAACTAGTTTTTATCCGAGAAAAGTATGAGTATCGGAATATTCTTCTATAAAAGATTTATTATTACATAAATTTGTTTATTACAATACAAAAATAATCAATAAAATGGGAGAACATTTAAAAATTATTGAATATCCTTTAATAATATTATTTATTATAACAGGTGCAATATTATTAATGTCAACTAATGATTTAGTATCTATTTTCCTTTCTATAGAATTACAAAGTTATGGTCTTTATATATTAAGTACTATTTATAGAAATTCTGAATTATCAACTACAGGGGGTTTATCTACTTTTTATTAGGAGGATTAAGTTCATGTTTTATTCTATTAGGTACTAGTTTATTATATGCAAATTCAGGTACTACTAATCTGGATGGTCTATATATTATAACAAGTATAAGTGATATTTCTACAAATTTATGATATACACCTTATTATATTAATCTTTCTTTAGTAATTTTTACTATAGGATTTTTATTTAAAGTAAGTGCAGCACCATTCCATTTCTGATCACCGGATGTTTATGACGCCATACCTACGATAGTTACTACATTTGTAGCTATAGTGGCTAAAATTTCTATCTTTATATTATTATTACAATTAGTATATTATATACTAATAATAGTTTAGGAGGTGAAACACCTACAGAAATGAGCTGAACATTTATTTTATTAATAAGTTCATTCTTTTCAATGATAATAGGTACTGTAGTAGGTTTAACTCAATTTAGAATAAAAAGATTATTTGCTTATAGTACAATATCTCATGTAGGATTTATACTTTTAGCGTTAAGCATATCTAGTGTTGAATCTACTCAGGCATTTATTTTTTATTTAACGCAATATTCTATAAGTAATATTAATGTATTCTTTATATTAATAGCTATAGGATTTTCTTTATATTGTTATATAAGTGAAAATAAAGAGCATGAAGAATTAATGGATAAAAATAATTCACCTATACAATTAATAAGCCAGTTAAAAGGTTATTTTTATATAAATCCTTTCTTAGCAATAAGTTTAGCTATTACTATCTTCTCATTTGCAGGAGTTCCACCTTTATTGGGATTCTTTGGAAAACAGATGGTATTAAGTGCAGCTTTAGATAAAGGTCTTATATTCTTATCTTTAGTTGCTATATTAACTAGTGTTATAGGAGGAGTATATTATTTAGGTATAGTAAAAGAAATGTTCTTTAGCTTACCAGAATATAAAATAAATCCATTATTAGAAAATTTAGTATTAAAAGGTAATATATTAAATGCAAGCGGTGCCGGTTTACACACAGATAAAAAAGTAATTAAAAAAAATAGACTTTAATTATAAAAATATAGCAATATCAAGCCCTATATCTTTTGTGATTTCTACAATTACACTTGTTATTCTATTATTTTTATTTATGAACAAAGAATGATTAAGCATGGGTACCATATTGGTACAAATATTATTTAATAATTAAATGAGTAGTGTAACTTTTCTTTTTGTATTTGTAGCTATTTTAGCTGTAGTTTTTTTTACTTCTTAATTTCATACTTGCTCCTCATAATCCTTATCAAGAAAAATATAGTATTTTTGAATGCGGTTTTCACAGTTTTCTTGGTCAAAATAGAACTCAATTCGGTGTAAAATTTTTTATATTTGCATTAGTTTATCTATTATTAGATTTAGAAATTTTAGTGGTATACCCATATGGTATTAGTGTTTATGAAAATGGTATTTATGGATTAATAGTTGTACTTATTTTTATAGGTATAATAACTGCGGGATTTGTATTCGAATTAGGTAAAAATGCCTTAAAAATAGACAGTAGACAATCAAATAATTATTTTTATAAATCAAAAAAATTTATAAATATGTTTACTGAATATAAATAGTGCGTATTTATATGCATCTATGTGCAGCTGTGTATATAGATTTTATATGGATCCATCTGTGTAGCTGTGTAGGCTTTTATTTTTCTATACAGAAAAATAGAGTACTTGCTGCTATTGCTGATTTATTTGTGTGTGTGCTGCATGCATGTTTACACACGCAAGTAGCCTTAAATAAATATAGCTAGGTAAGCTAAACCTATCATATAAGATAGCTTTTATAAAATACTAGACACGGTTTATATTATTTTGTGAAATTGTAATTTCTAAGTTCAAATAAAAACAATAATAAGCTTTAGTATCAATCCATATAATTTAAAATATATATTAATAATATAATGTTAGAATCATCAAAACTTATTGGAGCAGGATTAGCAACTATAGGCCTAGCCGGTGCAGGAGTAGGAATTGGAGTAGTATTTGGATGTTTAATATTAGGTGTTGCTAGAAATCCTTCACTAAAAAATCAATTATTCTCATATTCTATACTAGGTTTTGCTTTTTCAGAGGCAACAGCCTTATTTGCTTTAATGATGGCTTTACTATTATTATATGTTGCATAATTTTATATTGTGGGCATAATTTTTCTCACTCAACACACATTAACATGTAAAGATTAGCTTTATTTCATAGCACATATAAATAAATATAGTTAGGCAAGCTAAAGCTAGCCTTATCATATTATAAGATACCTATAACTGGTGGCAATTCTATTATATAAGTATTGGCTTCTATGTATGTTTACATATACTAGTTAGAAGAGAAGCTTGTATGCTGTGCTTCTATAAAATATAGAAGTAGAGCTCTGCTGATTTTTTGATGTGTGTTGCATGCATCGCACTTAAAAAATATAGCTATATAATTAGAAATTTTTAATTAAAAATTTATATATGAAACAATTATTTAATACATTTATTAATAATTTTGACGCACCTATGCCTTGAGGTATATATTTTCAAGATAGTGCTACTCCACAAATGGAAGGATTAGTGGAACTTCATGATAATATTATGTACTATTTAGTATTAGTTTTATTTGGGGTTACATGAATACTATTTTCTATAGTAAGAAATTTTGCATACACTAAAACACAAATATCACATAAATACTTAAATCATGGAACTTTAATTGAATTAATATGAACTATAACTCCAGCTGTTATATTAATATTAATTGCATTCCCTTCTTTTAAATTATTATATTTAATGGATGAAGTAAATGACCCCTCTATGACTATTTTAGCTGAAGGTCACCAGTGATATTGAAGTTACCAATATCCTGATTTCATAGATTCTAATGAAGAATTTATAGAATTTGATTCTTATATAGTGCCTGATGCTGATTTAGAAGACGGTGGACTAAGAATGTTAGAAGTTGATAATAGAGTATTAGTTCCTGAATTAACACATATTAGATTTGTTATTACATCTGGTGATGTAATTCATTCTTTTGCTGTACCTTCTTTAGGTATAAAATGTGATGCATACCCTGGTAGACTTAATCAAGTTTCAGTCTTCATAAACAGAGAAGGAGTATTCTATGGACAATGTTCAGAAATATGTGGTATCCTTCATAGCTCAATGCCTATAGTTATAGAATCTGTAAATATAGATAAATTCGTTCATTGACTTTATTCTGTTTAATATAAACTTGAATTTATTGATGTTTATATTGCTGGTGTGTAAACAATGCATACCGAATCCTAGTATGTTTAAAATAACTTAGTAAGGGATATTAGTTTAATGGTAAAACTTGATGTTACGGCCATCACAATTGTAGTTCAAATCTACAATATCTCTAGTATAGCTATAGAACTATACGTGCATTGCAAAGTAATGTAGTATTTCATAGACGTATTATTAAATATGTGCCTGTGTACAAAGTCAGCCCTGTGTGTGTTTCTATAAAGCAGATTTTTTTTATAATATAGCTAAAGCTATCATGCATGCTTCTATGAAATAAAGCAAGCCGGGCTGTGCTACAATTGCTGCACCGAATAATTAGTAATTTTACTAAAAAAAATATGAATTTAACTTTAGTACTTTTTTTAATAGGAATCTTAGGATTTGTATTTAATAGAAAAAATATAATATTAATGCTTATTTCAATAGAAATAATGCTATTATCTATAACATTCTTAATATTGGTAAGTTCTGTTAATCTTGATGACATAATAGGACAAACTTATGCTATATACATTATAGTCGTTGCTGGGGCAGAATCTGCTATTGGTTTAGCTATTTTAGTAGCTTTTTATAGACTAAGAGGAAGTATTGCAATAGAATATAAATAATGTATTTAAGTATAATAGTATTACCTTTATTAGGTTCTATAGTATCCGGTTTTTTTGGTAGAAAAATTGGTGTTACAGGTAGCCGTATTTTAGGTTGTTTAAGTATAATGACTACTACAATATTAGCTATAATTAGTTTTTTTGAAGTAGGATTTAATAATAACCCTATTTCAATAAATTTATTTAAATGATTAGACAATGAATCATTTAATATGGCATGAAATTTTCAATTTGACAGTTTAACAGTATCAATGTTAATACCTGTGTTGATTATTAGTTCTTTAGTTCATTTTTATTCAATAGGATATATGAGCCACGATCCTCATAATCAAAGATTTTTTAGTTATTTAAGTTTATTCACTTTTATGATGATAATATTAGTAACAGGTAATAATTATTTATTAATGTTCGTAGGATGAGAAGGTGTAGGTGTTTGTTCATACTTACTAGTTAGTTTTTGATTTACTAGAATAGCCGCTAATCAAAGTTCTCTATCAGCCTTTTTAACTAATAGAGTGGGAGATGCTTTCTTAATGATAGGAATGTTTATCATGTTATGATCTTTAGGTAATTTAGATTATAGTGCTGTATTCTCATTAGCTCCCTATATGAATGAAAATGTTATAACTATTATAGGTATATGTTTATTAATAGGTGCTATGGCTAAAAGTTCTCAAGTAGGTTTACATATATGATTACCTATGGCTATGGAAGGACCTACTCCTGTGTCTGCTCTAATACATGCTGCTACTATGGTTACAGCTGGTGTGTATTTATTAATACGTTCATCTCCTTTAATTGAATATAGTTCAACTGTATTATTAATATGTTTATGGTTAGGTGCAATTACAACCGTATTTAGTTCTCTTATAGGATTATTTCAACAGGATATTAAAAAAATTATTGCTTATTCTACTATGAGTCAATTAGGTATGATGGTTATAGCAATAGGTCTATCTTCTTATAATGTAGCTATATTCCATTTAATAAATCATGCTTTTTATAAAGGATTACTATTCCTAGGGGCTGGTGCAGTTATACATGCTGTGGCTGATAATCAAGATTTAAGAAAATATGGTGGATTAATATCATTCTTACCCTTAACTTATTCAGTTATATATTAATAGCTAGTCTTAGTTTAGTGGCTTTCCCATTCATGACTGGATTCTATAGTAAAGATTTTATATTAGAATCTGCTTATGGACAATTTAATTTTAGTAGTGTTAGTGTGTATATTATTGCAGTAATAGGTGCTATATTTACTACACTTTACTCAGTAAAAGTTATATATTTAACTTTCTTAACAAATCCTAATGGACCGGTTAATTATTATAGAAATGCTCATGAAAGCGATATATTTATTAGTTTACCTTTGGCTGTATTAGCAGTATTTTCTATATATTTTGGTTATATTACTAGAGATATATTCATAGGTTTAGGTTCAGGATTCTTTGTAGATAATAGTATATTTATTCACCCTATGAATGAAATAATGATTAATACTGAATTTGGTGTGCCAACTATATTTAAATTAATTCCTTTTATATTTACTGTTTCTTTCTCAGCATTAGCTGTAATATATTCAGAGTTTATGCCTAAAATTATATCTAGTTTTAAATTATCTAATTTAGGATACTATATTTATGGTTTCTTTAACCAACGTTTCTTAGTAGAATTCTTCTACAATAAATATATTGTTAATTCAGTTTTAGAAATAGGAGGTCAAACTACAAAAGTTTTAGATAAAGGTAGTATAGAATCAGTAGGTCCTTATGGATTTGGTGTAATTTTAACTAAATCAAGTAAAATTATTTCTAGTTTAAGTAATGGGGTTGTTACTAACTATGCTCTTTATATTTTAATAGGTATTTGTTTTTATTTATCAATATTTACTTTTGTTCCAGTTCTTTCTGATACTGTTAATTCTATTACAATATCTTGTGTTGCTATATTAATGTTAATTAATGTTAATTCAATAGGTTCAATTGCACATATAAAATAAATAATAGTTAGTATATATTACATATATGTATAGTATAGGTGGCTTCTATAATAGAATTAAGCTTTGCATATAAGTGATATATATAATATACTTAGACCAATGTAGTATTTAATTCAAATTTGAATTAGTATATAATACTCTTAGAATGATCTAGGGGTATAGTATGACTACATTCTATTATAGAATACTCTTAGAACGATAAAGTGATATAGTACGATTTCATTCTAGGATTTACCTATCCCTCCCGCCGTAATAACGTATATACGGCTAATTTGCTATATATTTTTCTTTATGTATGCTGTACTGTATTTTCCCCTAAGGGGGAAATAAGAGCTATTATATCTTAAACTAAACAGTATGTAATGTATTGGCTATATAAAGGATTATATAGAGTATCTCTAAGAATTTATATTAAATAAATAACATTGTAAATTATACAGTTTTAGCATGGGCTAATTAGTCCCTATGCGTGCTTTGCGCAGTCCGTATGTGTTCCTTCTAATGAAGTATAGCAGGATTGCTTTAGCTATATTATAGAAAAATAAAAGCATAGCGCTAGCGCACTCAAAAATATAAAATAAATATATTTATATTTGTCAATATAGGTATATTTATATATATATTATATATATTATTAATTATTACCATGAGAATATTAAAAAATCATCCTTTATTAAAATTAGCTAATGGTTATCTAATAGATGCTTCACAGCCCAGTAATATAAGTTATTTATGAAATTTTGGATCTTTATTATTACTTTGTTTAGTTATACAAATTGTAACTGGTGTTACTTTAGCTATGCATTATAATCCTTCTGTATTAGAAGCATTTAATTCTGTAGAACATATCATGCGTGATGTGAACAACGGGTGACTTATACGTTATTTACATAGTAACACTGCATCTGCTTTCTTCTTTTTAGTGTATTTACACATAGGAAGAGGTATGTATTATGCATCATATAGAGCTCCAAGAACATTAACATGAATTATAGGTACAATAATACTTATAGTTATGATAGTTACAGGTTTCCTGGGTTATGTTTTACCTTACGGTCAAATGTCATTATGAGGTGCTACAGTTATTACTAATTTAATAAGTGCTGTACCATGAATTGGGCAAGATATAGTCGAATTCATTTGAGGAGGTTTCTCAGTTAATAACGCTACTTTAAACAGATTCTTCGCTTTACATTTTGTATTACCTTTTATCCTAGCCGCATTAGTTTTAATGCATATGATAGCACTACACGATACAGCCGGATCAAGTAATCCTTTAGGTGTACCAGTATACTATGATAGATTGCCTATGGCTCCATATTTCTTATTTAAAGATTTAATTACTATATTTATTTTTATATTTGTTTTATCTTTATTTGTATTCTTTTACCCTAATATGTTAGGTGACAGTGATAATTATATAATGGCCAATCCTATGCAAACTCCTCCTGCTATAGTACCGGAATGATATCTTTTACCTTTCTATGCTATTTTAAGATCAATACCTAATAAACTATTAGGTGTTATAGCTATGTTAGCCGCTATATTAATTATAATGTTATTACCTATAAGTGATTTAGGTGCAACTAAAGGTTTACAATTTAGACCTTTAAGCAAGATAGTTTCTATGTATTCTTGATGAATTTCTTACTTTTAATGCAATTAGGTGCTAAACATGTGGAAACTCCATTTATAGAAATAGGACAATTAAGTACTGTTTTATATTTCTCTCATTTCTTATTTATATTACCAGCTGTAAGTATATTAGAAAATACTCTTGTAGACTTGGATTTAGAAAATAGTAATAAAAATATATAATATTTTCTTTATTAAAAATTAGCTTTAGTTATATAGTAATTTTTCTTATTTACTATATAACTCTCTATGTATATGCTGCTAAGTCCATGTACACAGAGGGCTATAAATAATTATGTGCTGTTCTTTTATTTTTCTGTATAGAAAAATACAGAAATACAGCAGCCTATATTATTGTTGTTATGGCAATAATATAGATAAAGATTATGATTGTAAAAGGTTTTACACGGTGATTGCAGATCATTTGTCTGAGGTTCAATTCCTCCTTAATCTTAGTTATATAAGTCATATGTGTGCATGTATATATTTACACACACATTTAGTTTTTAGTCTCTTATTAATAATATATAATACTAATATTTATAAATACAAATAAGTTACTATAAAGAATTATAGAATAAATTTATTCTATATTTACGCTTTTTATATAAATAGCCTAAGATATTTTAGTTTGTGTATGGTTATGTATGTTTGCTGCTTCTGTAAAACAGAGTCAATAAGTTCATATATAGTTTCATACAACAAAGCTTATTCCTATAATATTTGTGTTTAAATTATTATATAGGAGTACTTAATTGTAGGGCTAGCGCGGCATGTATGTTTACATACACCGGAATATTTCTGCTTATTTTTTAATAGCTTTATTTCATAGCACATAAAAAATATAGCTAAGGTGGTGTTTACATACATTCATGTGTACATGTAGGCGGCTTTATAAGCCCAGCCAGTTAGCCTGAAATAATAGTACAACAGTTATTATATTAATTTTATTTAGTTTATCAGCTTTTCTTTTTCTTCTTGCTTACTGTATTTTATAGAAGCACTATGAAATAACGCATGCTATATTAGAAATCGGCGTACATGCTTTTACCTTATAATACAAGCAGCCGTGCATGTTTTACCGGGGCTGAAAAGCACGCATGTTTACAGGCTTTAAAGCCATATAAATAGTCAATGATAACTAGATATAATTATTAACCAAAAATATTGGTTAATAACTTTTATGTGAAAAATTATGTTTACTATAAGTACTCAAATAATTACCTAATTTTGTCTAGTTTGCGCACAGAAAAGGAAACTTGCTCCCTTACATTAAAATCTCAAATGTCTATGGGTTTTGAAAGATGATTTAATTCTACTAACGCTAAAGATATAGGTACATTATACTTAATATTTGCCCTTTTCTCAGGGTTATTAGGTACAGCCTTTTCAGTTTTAATAAGATTAGAACTTAGTGGACCAGGTGTTCAATTTATTTCTAATAATCAATTATATAATAGTATTATTACAGCTCACGCTATCTTAATGATATTCTTTATGGTTATGCCTGCATTAATAGGAGGATTTGGTAATTTCTTAATGCCTTTAATGGTCGGTGGACCTGATATGGCATTCCCTAGATTAAATAATATAAGTTTCTGATTATTACCTCCTAGCTTACTATTATTAGTCTTCTCTGCCTGTATTGAAGGTGGGGCTGGGACAGGTTGAACACTTTACCCTCCTTTAGCTGGATTACAAAGTCATAGTGGTCCTAGTGTAGACTTAGCTATATTTGCTTTACATTTATCAGGTGTAAGTAGTTTATTAGGTGCAATTAATTTTATAACTACTATCGTTAATATGAGAACACCAGGAATAAGATTACATAAATTAGCACTATTTGGGTGAGCTGTAGTTATTACTGCAGTATTACTATTATTATCATTACCTGTGTTAGCTGGTGGTATAACTATGGTATTAACAGATAGAAATTTTAACACATCATTCTTTGAAGTTGCTGGTGGTGGTGACCCTATATTATTCCAACATTTATTCTGATTCTTCGGCCATCCTGAAGTTTATATATTAATTGTGCCAGCTTTTGGTATAATTAGTACAACTGTTTCTGTGAACTCAAATAAACCAATATTTGGTTATATCGGAATGGTATATGCTATGATGTCTATTGGAATCTTGGGATTTATAGTATGATCTCATCATATGTACACTGTAGGATTAGATGTTGATACAAGAGCTTACTTTACAGCTGCTACATTAATAATTGCAGTTCCTACTGGAATTAAAATATTCTCATGATTAGCTACTTGCTATGGAGGATCTATTAAAATGACACCGTCTATGTTATTTGCTTTAGGGTTTATCTTTATGTTTACAATAGGAGGATTAAGTGGTGTTGTGTTAGCTAACGCTTCACTTGATATTGCATTCCATGATACATATTATGTTGTGGCACATTTCCACTATGTATTAAGTATGGGTGCTGTTTTCGCAATGTTTGCAGGATGATATTTCTGAATACCGAAGATATTAGGTTTAAATTATAACTTAAACTTAGCTAAAGTACAATTCTGACTTTTATTCATAGGAGTTAATCTTACATTCTTCCCTCAACATTTCTTAGGGTTACAAGGTATGCCTAGAAGAATTAGTGATTACCCTGATGCATTTGCAGGTTGAAATTTAATTAGTAGTATTGGATCTTTAGTAAGTGTTATATCTGCTTGATTGTTCTTATATATTATATATTTACAATTAGTAGAAGGAAAAGTGGCCTCTAGAAATCCTTGATTGACTCCAGGATTCTATACTGACGTACTACAGGCTAACTTAAATAGATGTTACAGTAGTTTAGAATGAGGATTATCAAGCCCACCTAAACCTCATGCATTTGTAAGTTTACCTTTACAAAGCTAATTTTAATATATAATGCCTAAATTGTATTTTAGGCTGCTTGCGTGTGTAAACATGCATGCAGCACGTTATAGATTTAATTTTTAAATAGCATATATATATGTAAGACTAGCTTTTTAAGCTAGCACATACGATTGTAGGCTGGTCATGTATCTATATAAGTAAATAGAGCATCCAGTCAACATAAAAAATATATAGTAAAAAAGTTAATTATAACTATATATATATGTATATAAGTCTCATTAGCTCAATGGCAGAGCAGAATACTTCTAATATTAAGATCTTAGTTCGACTCTAAGATGGGATAAGAGATAAAATAATATTTAGTAAGTAAAAATAAAACACATTTTTTGGCTAAATTTGCTCCCTTTTCATAATAATGATTATGCTTAATCTATAGCTGCTGTATTTCATAGAAGCGTTTAGAAATTGGGCAGGTTATTCTATTAAACAACGGTAAGTATAATAAATATATATACATACTATATACTTGTTCAAGCAAGCAAGCAAGCAATCAAGTAAATATAAAAATAAAAAAAAAAATTCAGCATAATCATTATTATAAGATTAAATAAAATATATTGTAGCCCTTTATTTAGGTAGACATGCTTATATAAAATAAAATAGGTATGCTAACCGATATAAGCCTACATATAATATTAATTAAGGAAAAAAAATAATATAAAAAAAAAGATGAAATATTCTACCACGATTATTTCAATTATAGAAACTATAATATTAATGTTACCCTGCTTTATTAGTAGTAGCCTATGTAACAGTCGCAGAAAGAAAAACTATGGCAAGCATGCAAAGAAGATTAGGTCCTAATGCAGTAGGTTATTATGGTTTATTACAAGCTTTTGCGGATGCTTTAAAATTAATATTAAAAGAATATGTAGCCCCTACACAGGCTAATGTAATATTATTCTTTTTAGGACCTATAGTTACATTAGTGTTCGCTTTACTAGGTTATGCTGTCGTTCCTTATGGGCCTGGTTTATCTTTAGGTGATATGGATTTAGGTATATTTTATATGTTAGCTGTTTCAGGATTAGCTACTTATGGAATTTTATTAGCTGGGTGAAGTGCTAACAGTAAATATGCTTTCTTAGATCTTTAAGAAGTACAGCTCAGTTAATTAGTTACGAATTAGTGTTAAGTTCTGTTTTATTAATTATAGTAATGATAACAAATAGTTTAAATTTAAATATAAACGTTCAATTCCAAAAAATAGTTTGATTAGGCTTACCTCTTTTCTGTATACTTATAATTTTCTTTATAGGTTCTGTAGCAGAAACTAATAGAGCCCCATTTGATTTGGCCGAGGCTGAATCTGAACTAGTTAGTGGATTTATGACAGAACACGCCGCTGTTGTATTTGTATTCTTCTTTTTAGCTGAATATGCCAGTATTGTTTTAATGTGTATATTTACTAGTATTTTATTCTTAGGTGGTTATTTATTACAATTTGATATTATATATTGATTTGATTTATTAAATTATATATATGCTTATATTTTTGATATTAAATGAATTACATCTTTAGAATATTTTAAATTAAGAGAAATTTTAACTAGTTCGGCTATAGAAGGATTTTTATCTAGTATAACTTTAGGTATAAAAAGTTCAATAATGGTATTTGTGTTTATATGAGTTAGAGCTTCATTCCCTAGAATACGTTTTGATCAACTAATGTCTTTCTGTTGAACTGTTTTATTACCTATTTTATTCGCATTTATAGTGTTAATACCTTGTTTATTATATATATTTGGAATGCCTGTAGTTAATGTAAATATGTTTTAATTATTACTAGTATATGCGTATACACGTTGAGTGGGATAGCAGGTAATAAAAATAAGTTTAAAATAACTTAGTAAGGGATATTAGTTTAATGGTAAAACTTGATGTTACGGCCATCACAATTGTAGTTCAAATCTACAATATCTCTAGTATAGCAAGCTAGCCCACTAGTATTTAAATATGTGCTTAATAGGAGCACGCTACTAAAAATTATATTTAGCTTTAGGTATATTATCGATAAGGAGCAGCTGTGTGTATGCTGTATTTTCCCCTAAGGGAAAATAAGAGCTAGGGTGCATATTTTTTTTAAGGCTTCGTAAGAAGCACACATAAAAATCCGCATTTCTGTATTTCTGTGTTTTTCTATACAGAAAAATAAAAGAGCAGCACAACAATTAACATAAAAATTATTCTTAAAGCCATGACACGCATGACCATAGGTGACAATTATTTTTAATGTCTGCTGGCAAAGCATGCACATATTTAATATAAATGTTATTATCATCTTTAATAACAATACCCGTATTAGGGACATTAATTGTCGCTAGTATAGGCTCGTATAAAAAAAATTCAGAGCTATATGCTAAAACTATAGCATTAACAAGTAGTATAATAAATTTAATTATATCATTAGTGATATTTATTTTATTTAATAATAGTACTAATCAATTCCAGTACGTACAAGAGCATTATAATGTTCAATTATTTGATATTTATTTAGGTGTAGATGGTATATCAATATATTTTATATTATTAACTACAATAATAATGCCTATAGCCTTATTATCTAATTGAGATTCTATAAAAGAAAATGTAAAATCTTATTTAATAATAATGTTATTATTAGAATCTTTATTATTAGTAGTTTTTATGGCATTAGATATAATGTTATTCTATATTTTCTTTGAAAGTATACTACCCCCATTATTTATATTAATAGGTTTATACGGATCAGATAATAAAGTAAGTGCTAGTTATTATTTATTCTTATATACATTATGAGGTTCTTTATTTTTATTGTTATCTATATTAAGCATATCTTCTATAATGGGTAGTACAGATTTTGATACTTTATTTAAATTAAATGTAGAATATAAAACTCAAATATTTTTATTTATAGGAATATTTATAGCATTTGCAGTAAAAACACCTACAATATTTTTAAATAATTGATTATTAAAAGCTCACGTTGAATCTCCATTAGGAGGAAGTATAGTATTAGCGGCTATTGTATTAAAATTTAAGTTTATATGGTATATTTAGATTAATATTACCTATATTACCTAAAGCTTCTTTAGATTATACTTTTGTTATATTTACTATAGCTGTTATTACTATCATATACGCCAGTTTTAGTACATTAAGAACAACAGATGTAAAAGAATTAATAGCATACAGTTCAGTTTGTCATGCCTCAGTTTATTTAATAGGAATATTTAGTAATACTATACAAGGATTAGAAGGAAGTATAATATTAGGATTAGCTCATGGATTTGTATCTAGTGGTTTATTTATATGTGCAGGTGGAGTATTATATGATAGAA
>PPHJ01000119.1:0-13526 GCA_002991585.1 Ilyonectria mors-panacis | reverse complement strand
AATTTTTCTCACTCAACACACATTAACATGTAAAGATTAGCTTTATTTCATAGCACATATAAATAAATAAGTTAGGCAAGCTAAAGCTAGCCTTATCATATTATAAGATACCTATAACTGGTGGCAATTCTATTATATAAGTATTGGCTTCTATGTATGTTTACATATACTAGTTAGAAGAGAAGCTTGTATGCTGTGCTTCTATAAAATATAGAAGTAGACTCTGCTGATTTTTTGATGTGTGTTGCATGCATCGCACTTAAAAAATATAGCTATATAATTAGAAATTTTTTAATTAAAAATTTATATATGAAACAATTATTTAATACATTTATTAATTTTGACGCACCTATGCCTTGAGGTATATATTTTCAAGATAGTGCTACTCCACAAATGGAAGGATTAGTGGAACTTCATGATAATATTATGTACTATTTAGTATTAGTTTTATTTGGGGTTACATGAATACTATTTTCTATAGTAAGAAATTTTGCATACACTAAAACACAAATATCACATAAATACTTAAATCATGGAACTTTAATTGAATTAATATGAACTATAACTCCAGCTGTTATATTAATATTAATTGCATTCCCTTCTTTTAAATTATTATATTTAATGGATGAAGTAAATGACCCCTCTATGACTATTTTAGCTGAAGGTCACCAGTGATATTGAAGTTACCAATATCCTGATTTCATAGATTCTAATGAAGAATTTATAGAATTTGATTCTTATATAGTGCCTGATGCTGATTTAGAAGACGGTGGACTAAGAATGTTAGAAGTTGATAATAGAGTATTAGTTCCTGAATTAAACACATATTAGATTTGTTATTACATCTGGTGATGTAATTCATTCTTTTGCTGTACCTTCTTTAGGTATAAAATGTGATGCATACCCTGGTAGACTTAATCAAGTTTCAGTCTTCATAAACAGAGAAGGAGTATTCTATGGACAATGTTCAGAAATATGTGGTATCCTTCATAGCTCAATGCCTATAGTTATAGAATCTGTAAATATAGATAAATTCGTTCATTGACTTTATTCTGTTTAATATAAACTTGAATTTATTGATGTTTATATTGCTGGTGTGTAAACAATGCATACCGAATCCTAGTATGTTTAAAATAACTTAGTAAGGGATATTAGTTTAATGGTAAAACTTGATGTTACGGCCATCACAATTGTAGTTCAAATCTACAATATCTCTAGTATAGCTATAGAACTATACGTGCATTGCAAAGTAATGTAGTATTTCATAGACGTATTATTAAATATGTGTGCTGTGTACAAAGTCAGCCCTGTGTGTGTGTTTCTATAAAGCAGATTTTTTTTATATAATATAGCTAAAGCTATCATGCATGCTTCTATGAAATAAAGCAAGCCGGGCTGTGCTACAATTGCTGCACCGAATAATTAGTAATTTTACTAAAAAAAATATGAATTTAACTTTAGTACTTTTTTTAATAGGAATCTTAGGATTTGTATTTAATAGAAAAAATATAATATTAATGCTTATTTCAATAGAAATAATGCTATTATCTATAACATTCTTAATATTGGTAAGTTCTGTTAATCTTGATGACATAATAGGACAAACTTATGCTATATACATTATAGTCGTTGCTGGGGCAGAATCTGCTATTGGTTTAGCTATTTTAGTAGCTTTTTATAGACTAAGAGGAAGTATTGCAATAGAATATAAATAATGTATTTAAGTATAATAGTATTACCTTTATTAGGTTCTATAGTATCCGGTTTTTTTGGTAGAAAAATTGGTGTTACAGGTAGCCGTATTTTAGGTTGTTTAAGTATAATGACTACTACAATATTAGCTATAATTAGTTTTTTTGAAGTAGGATTTAATAATAACCCTATTTCAATAAATTTATTTAAATGATTAGACAATGAATCATTTAATATGGCATGAAATTTTCAATTTGACAGTTTAACAGTATCAATGTTAATACCTGTGTTGATTATTAGTTCTTTAGTTCATTTTTATTCAATAGGATATATGAGCCACGATCCTCATAATCAAAGATTTTTTAGTTATTTAAGTTTATTCACTTTTATGATGATAATATTAGTAACAGGTAATAATTATTTATTAATGTTCGTAGGATGAGAAGGTGTAGGTGTTTGTTCATACTTACTAGTTAGTTTTTGATTTACTAGAATAGCCGCTAATCAAAGTTCTCTATCAGCCTTTTTAACTAATAGAGTGGGAGATGCTTTCTTAATGATAGGAATGTTTATCATGTTATGATCTTTAGGTAATTTAGATTATAGTGCTGTATTCTCATTAGCTCCCTATATGAATGAAAATGTTATAACTATTATAGGTATATGTTTATTAATAGGTGCTATGGCTAAAAGTTCTCAAGTAGGTTTACATATATGATTACCTATGGCTATGGAAGGACCTACTCCTGTGTCTGCTCTAATACATGCTGCTACTATGGTTACAGCTGGTGTGTATTTATTAATACGTTCATCTCCTTTAATTGAATATAGTTCAACTGTATTATTAATATGTTTATGGTTAGGTGCAATTACAACCGTATTTAGTTCTCTTATAGGATTATTTCAACAGGATATTAAAAAAATTATTGCTTATTCTACTATGAGTCAATTAGGTATGATGGTTATAGCAATAGGTCTATCTTCTTATAATGTAGCTATATTCCATTTAATAAATCATGCTTTTTATAAAGGATTACTATTCCTAGGGGCTGGTGCAGTTATACATGCTGTGGCTGATAATCAAGATTTAAGAAAATATGGTGGATTAATATCATTCTTACCCTTAACTTATTCAGTTATATTAATAGCTAGTCTTAGTTTAGTGGCTTTCCCATTCATGACTGGATTCTATAGTAAAGATTTTATATTAGAATCTGCTTATGGACAATTTAATTTTAGTAGTGTTAGTGTGTATATTATTGCAGTAATAGGTGCTATATTTACTACACTTTACTCAGTAAAAGTTATATATTTAACTTTCTTAACAAATCCTAATGGACCGGTTAATTATTATAGAAATGCTCATGAAAGCGATATATTTATTAGTTTACCTTTGGCTGTATTAGCAGTATTTTCTATATATTTTGGTTATATTACTAGAGATATATTCATAGGTTTAGGTTCAGGATTCTTTGTAGATAATAGTATATTTATTCACCCTATGAATGAAATAATGATTAATACTGAATTTGGTGTGCCAACTATATTTAAATTAATTCCTTTTATATTTACTGTTTCTTTCTCAGCATTAGCTGTAATATATTCAGAGTTTATGCCTAAAATTATATCTAGTTTTAAATTATCTAATTTAGGATACTATATTTATGGTTTCTTTAACCAACGTTTCTTAGTAGAATTCTTCTACAATAAATATATTGTTAATTCAGTTTTAGAAATAGGAGGTCAAACTACAAAAGTTTTAGATAAAGGTAGTATAGAATCAGTAGGTCCTTATGGATTTGGTGTAATTTTAACTAAATCAAGTAAAATTATTTCTAGTTTAAGTAATGGGGTTGTTACTAACTATGCTCTTTATATTTTAATAGGTATTTGTTTTTATTTATCAATATTTACTTTTGTTCCAGTTCTTTCTGATACTGTTAATTCTATTACAATATCTTGTGTTGCTATATTAATGTTAATTAATGTTAATTCAATAGGTTCAATTGCACATATAAAATAAATAATAGTTAGTATATATTACATATATGTATAGTATAGGTGGCTTCTATAATAGAATTAAGCTTTGCATATAAGTGATATATATAATATACTTAGACCAATGTAGTATTTAATTCAAATTTGAATTAGTATATAATACTCTTAGAATGATCTAGGGGTATAGTATGACTACATTCTATTATAGAATACTCTTAGAACGATAAAGTGATATAGTACGATTTCATTCTAGGATTTACCTATCCCTCCCGCCGTAATAACGTATATACGGCTAATTTGCTATATATTTTTCTTTATGTATGCTGTACTGTATTTTCCCCTAAGGGGGAAATAAGAGCTATTATATCTTAAACTAAACAGTATGTAATGTATTGGCTATATAAAGGATTATATAGAGTATCTCTAAGAATTTATATTAAATAAATAACATTGTAAATTATACAGTTTTAGCATGGGCTAATTAGTCCCTATGCGTGCTTTGCGCAGTCCGTATGTGTTCCTTCTAATGAAGTATAGCAGGATTGCTTTAGCTATATTATAGAAAAATAAAAGCATAGCGCTAGCGCACTCAAAAATATAAAATAAATATATTTATATTTGTCAATATAGGTATATTTATATATTATATATATATTATTAATTATTACCATGAGAATATTAAAAAATCATCCTTTATTAAAATTAGCTAATGGTTATCTAATAGATGCTTCACAGCCCAGTAATATAAGTTATATTTATGAAATTTTGGATCTTTATTATTACTTTGTTTAGTTATACAAATTGTAACTGGTGTTACTTTAGCTATGCATTATAATCCTTCTGTATTAGAAGCATTTAATTCTGTAGAACATATCATGCGTGATGTGAACAACAACGGGTGACTTATACGTTATTTACATAGTAACACTGCATCTGCTTTCTTCTTTTTAGTGTATTTACACATAGGAAGAGGTATGTATTATGCATCATATAGAGCCAAGAACATTAACATGAATTATAGGTACAATAATACTTATAGTTATGATAGTTACAGGTTTCCTGGGTTATGTTTTACCTTACGGTCAAATGTCATTATGAGGTGCTACAGTTATTACTAATTTAATAAGTGCTGTACCATGAATTGGGCAAGATATAGTCGAATTCATTTGAGGAGGTTTCTCAGTTAATAACGCTACTTTAAACAGATTCTTCGCTTTACATTTTGTATTACCTTTTATCCTAGCCGCATTAGTTTTAATGCATATGATAGCACTACACGATACAGCCGGATCAAGTAATCCTTTAGGTGTACCAGTATACTATGATAGATTGCCTATGGCTCCATATTTCTTATTTAAAGATTTAATTACTATATTTATTTTTATATTTGTTTTATCTTTATTTGTATTCTTTTACCCTAATATGTTAGGTGACAGTGATAATTATATAATGGCCAATCCTATGCAAACTCCTCCTGCTATAGTACCGGAATGATATCTTTTACCTTTCTATGCTATTTTAAGATCAATACCTAATAAACTATTAGGTGTTATAGCTATGTTAGCCGCTATATTAATTATAATGTTATTACCTATAAGTGATTTAGGTGCAACTAAAGGTTTACAATTTAGACCTTTAAGCAAGATAGTATTCTATGTATTCTTGATGAATTTCTTACTTTTAATGCAATTAGGTGCTAAACATGTGGAAACTCCATTTATAGAAATAGGACAATTAAGTACTGTTTTATATTTCTCTCATTTCTTATTTATATTACCAGCTGTAAGTATATTAGAAAATACTCTTGTAGACTTGGATTTAGAAAATAGTAATAAAAATATATAATATTTTCTTTATTAAAAATTAGCTTTAGTTATATAGTAATTTTTCTTATTTACTATATAACTCTCTATGTATATGCTGCTAAGTCCATGTACACAGAGGGCTATAAATAATTATGTGCTGTTCTTTTATTTTTCTGTATAGAAAAATACAGAAATACAGCAGCCTATATTATTGTTGTTATGGCAATAATATAGATAAAGATTATGATTGTAAAAGGTTTTACACGGTGATTGCAGATCATTTGTCTGAGGTTCAATTCCTCCTTAATCTTAGTTATATAAGTCATATGTGTGCATGTATATTTACACACACATTTAGTTTTTAGTCTCTTATTAATAATATATAATACTAATATTTATAAATACAAATAAGTTACTATAAAGAATTATAGAATAAATTTATTCTATATTTACGCTTTTTATAAAAATAGCCTAAGATATTTTAGTTTGTGTATGGTTATGTATGTTTGCTGCTTCTGTAAAACAGAGTCAATAAGTTCATATATAGTTTCATACAACAAAGCTTATTCCTATAATATTTGTGTTTAAATTATTATATAGGAGTACTTAATTGTAGGGCTAGCGCGGCATGTATGTTTACATACACCGGAATATTTCTGCTTATTTTTTAATAGCTTTATTTCATAGCACATAAAAAATATAGCTAAGGTGGTGTTTACATACATTCATGTGTACATGTAGGCGGCTTTATAAGCCCAGCCAGTTAGCCTGAAATAATAGTACAACAGTTATTATATTAATTTTATTTAGTTTATCAGCTTTTCTTTTTCTTCTTGCTTACTGTATTTTATAGAAGCACTATGAAATAACGCATGCTATATTAGAAATCGGCGTACATGCTTTTACCTTATAATACAAGCAGCCGTGCATGTTTTACCGGGCTGAAAAGCACGCATGTTTACAGGCTTTAAAGCCATATAAATAGTCAATGATAACTAGATATAATTATTAACCAAAAATATTGGTTAATAACTTTTATGTGAAAAATTATGTTTACTATAAGTACTCAAATAATTACCTAATTTTGTCTAGTTTGCGCACAGAAAAGGAAACTTGCTCCCTTACATTAAAATCTCAAATGTCTATGGGTTTTGAAAGATGATTTAATTCTACTAACGCTAAAGATATAGGTACATTATACTTAATATTTGCCCTTTTCTCAGGGTTATTAGGGTACAGCCTTTTCAGTTTTAATAAGATTAGAACTTAGTGGACCAGGTGTTCAATTTATTTCTAATAATCAATTATATAATAGTATTATTACAGCTCACGCTATCTTAATGATATTCTTTATGGTTATGCCTGCATTAATAGGAGGATTTGGTAATTTCTTAATGCCTTTAATGGTCGGTGGACCTGATATGGCATTCCCTAGATTAAATAATATAAGTTTCTGATTATTACCTCCTAGCTTACTATTATTAGTCTTCTCTGCCTGTATTGAAGGTGGGGCTGGGACAGGTTGAACACTTTACCCTCCTTTAGCTGGATTACAAAGTCATAGTGGTCCTAGTGTAGACTTAGCTATATTTGCTTTACATTTATCAGGTGTAAGTAGTTTATTAGGTGCAATTAATTTTATAACTACTATCGTTAATAATATGAGAACACCAGGAATAAGATTACATAAATTAGCACTATTTGGGTGAGCTGTAGTTATTACTGCAGTATTACTATTATTATCATTACCTGTGTTAGCTGGTGGTATAACTATGGTATTAACAGATAGAAATTTTAACACATCATTCTTTGAAGTTGCTGGTGGTGGTGACCCTATATTATTCCAACATTTATTCTGATTCTTCGGCCATCCTGAAGTTTATATATTAATTGTGCCAGCTTTTGGTATAATTAGTACAACTGTTTCTGTGAACTCAAATAAACCAATATTTGGTTATATCGGAATGGTATATGCTATGATGTCTATTGGAATCTTGGGATTTATAGTATGATCTCATCATATGTACACTGTAGGATTAGATGTTGATACAAGAGCTTACTTTACAGCTGCTACATTAATAATTGCAGTTCCTACTGGAATTAAAATATTCTCATGATTAGCTACTTGCTATGGAGGATCTATTAAAATGACACCGTCTATGTTATTTGCTTTAGGGTTTATCTTTATGTTTACAATAGGAGGATTAAGTGGTGTTGTGTTAGCTAACGCTTCACTTGATATTGCATTCCATGATACATATTATGTTGTGGCACATTTCCACTATGTATTAAGTATGGGTGCTGTTTTCGCAATGTTTGCAGGATGATATTTCTGAATACCGAAGATATTAGGTTTAAATTATAACTTAAACTTAGCTAAAGTACAATTCTGACTTTTATTCATAGGAGTTAATCTTACATTCTTCCCTCAACATTTCTTAGGGTTACAAGGTATGCCTAGAAGAATTAGTGATTACCCTGATGCATTTGCAGGTTGAAATTTAATTAGTAGTATTGGATCTTTAGTAAGTGTTATATCTGCTTGATTGTTCTTATATATTATATATTTACAATTAGTAGAAGGAAAAGTGGCCTCTAGAAATCCTTGATTGACTCCAGGATTCTATACTGACGTACTACAGGCTAACTTAAATAGATGTTACAGTAGTTTAGAATGAGGATTATCAAGCCCACCTAAACCTCATGCATTTGTAAGTTTACCTTTACAAAGCTAATTTTAATATATAATGCCTAAATTGTATTTTAGGCTGCTTGCGTGTGTAAACATGCATGCAGCACGTTATAGATTTAATTTTTAAATAGCATATATATATGTAAGACTAGCTTTTTAAGCTAGCACATACGATTGTAGGCTGGTCATGTATCTATATAAGTAAATAGAGCATCCAGTCAACATAAAAAATATATAGTAAAAAAGTTAATTATAACTATATATATATATATGTATATAAGTCTCATTAGCTCAATGGCAGAGCAGAATACTTCTAATATTAAGATCTTAGTTCGACTCTAAGATGGGATAAGAGATAAAATAATATTTAGTAAGTAAAAATAAAACACATTTTTTGGCTAAATTTGCTCCCTTTTCATAATAATGATTATGCTTAATCTATAGCTGCTGTATTTCATAGAAGCGTTTAGAAATTGGGCAGGTTATTCTATTAAACAACGGTAAGTATAATAAATATATATATACATACTATATACTTGTTCAAGCAAGCAAGCAAGCAATCAAGTAAATATAAAAATAAAAAAAAAATTCAGCATAATCATTATTATAAGATTAAATAAAATATATTGTAGCCCTTTATTTAGGTAGACATGCTTATATAAAATAAAATAGGTATGCTAACCGATATAAGCCTACATATAATATTAATTAAGGAAAAAAAATAATATAAAAAAAAGATGAAATATTCTACCACGATTATTTCAATTATAGAAACTATAATATTAATGTTACCTGCTTTATTAGTAGTAGCCTATGTAACAGTCGCAGAAAGAAAAACTATGGCAAGCATGCAAAGAAGATTAGGTCCTAATGCAGTAGGTTATTATGGTTTATTACAAGCTTTTGCGGATGCTTTAAAATTAATATTAAAAGAATATGTAGCCCCTACACAGGCTAATGTAATATTATTCTTTTTAGGACCTATAGTTACATTAGTGTTCGCTTTACTAGGTTATGCTGTCGTTCCTTATGGGCCTGGTTTATCTTTAGGTGATATGGATTTAGGTATATTTTATATGTTAGCTGTTTCAGGATTAGCTACTTATGGAATTTTATTAGCTGGGTGAAGTGCTAACAGTAAATATGCTTTCTTAGGATCTTTAAGAAGTACAGCTCAGTTAATTAGTTACGAATTAGTGTTAAGTTCTGTTTTATTAATTATAGTAATGATAACAAATAGTTTAAATTTAAATATAAACGTTCAATTCCAAAAAATAGTTTGATTAGGCTTACCTCTTTTCTGTATACTTATAATTTTCTTTATAGGTTCTGTAGCAGAAACTAATAGAGCCCCATTTGATTTGGCCGAGGCTGAATCTGAACTAGTTAGTGGATTTATGACAGAACACGCCGCTGTTGTATTTGTATTCTTCTTTTTAGCTGAATATGCCAGTATTGTTTTAATGTGTATATTTACTAGTATTTTATTCTTAGGTGGTTATTTATTACAATTTGATATTATATATTGATTTGATTTATTAAATTATATATATGCTTATATTTTTGATATTAAATGAATTACATCTTTAGAATATTTTAAATTAAGAGAAATTTTAACTAGTTCGGCTATAGAAGGATTTTTATCTAGTATAACTTTAGGTATAAAAAGTTCAATAATGGTATTTGTGTTTATATGAGTTAGAGCTTCATTCCCTAGAATACGTTTTGATCAACTAATGTCTTTCTGTTGAACTGTTTTATTACCTATTTTATTCGCATTTATAGTGTTAATACCTTGTTTATTATATATATATGGAATGCCTGTAGTTAATGTAAATATGTTTTAATTATTACTAGTATATGCGTATACACGTTGAGTGGGATAGCAGGTAATAAAAATAAGTTTAAAATAACTTAGTAAGGGATATTAGTTTAATGGTAAAACTTGATGTTACGGCCATCACAATTGTAGTTCAAATCTACAATATCTCTAGTATAGCAAGCTAGCCCACTAGTATTTAAATATGTGCTTAATAGGAGCACGCTACTAAAAATTATATTTAGCTTTAGGTATATTATCGATAAGGAGCAGCTGTGTGTATGCTGTATTTTCCCCTAAGGGAAAATAAGAGCTAGGGTGCATATTTTTTTAAGGCTTCGTAAGAAGCACACATAAAAATCCGCATTTCTGTATTTCTGTGTTTTTCTATACAGAAAAATAAAAGAGCAGCACAACAATTAACATAAAAATTATTCTTAAAGCCATGACACGCATGACCATAGGTGACAATTATTTTTAATGTCTGCTGGCAAAGCATGCACATATTTAATATAAATGTTATTATCATCTTTAATAACAATACCCGTATTAGGGACATTAATTGTCGCTAGTATAGGCTCGTATAAAAAAAATTCAGAGCTATATGCTAAAACTATAGCATTAACAAGTAGTATAATAAATTTAATTATATCATTAGTGATATTTATTTTATTTAATAATAGTACTAATCAATTCCAGTACGTACAAGAGCATTATAATGTTCAATTATTTGATATTTATTTAGGTGTAGATGGTATATCAATATATTTTATATTATTAACTACAATAATAATGCCTATAGCCTTATTATCTAATTGAGATTCTATAAAAGAAAATGTAAAATCTTATTTAATAATAATGTTATTATTAGAATCTTTATTATTAGTAGTTTTTATGGCATTAGATATAATGTTATTCTATATTTTCTTTGAAAGTATACTACTACCCCCATTATTTATATTAATAGGTTTATACGGATCAGATAATAAAGTAAGTGCTAGTTATTATTTATTCTTATATACATTATGAGGTTCTTTATTTTTATTGTTATCTATATTAAGCATATCTTCTATAATGGGTAGTACAGATTTTGATACTTTATTTAAATTAAATGTAGAATATAAAACTCAAATATTTTTATTTATAGGAATATTTATAGCATTTGCAGTAAAAACACCTACAATATTTTTAAATAATTGATTATTAAAAGCTCACGTTGAATCTCCATTAGGAGGAAGTATAGTATTAGCGGCTATTGTATTAAAATTAAGTTTATATGGTATATTTAGATTAATATTACCTATATTACCTAAAGCTTCTTTAGATTATACTTTTGTTATATTTACTATAGCTGTTATTACTATCATATACGCCAGTTTTAGTACATTAAGAACAACAGATGTAAAAGAATTAATAGCATACAGTTCAGTTTGTCATGCCTCAGTTTATTTAATAGGAATATTTAGTAATACTATACAAGGATTAGAAGGAAGTATAATATTAGGATTAGCTCATGGATTTGTATCTAGTGGTTTATTTATATGTGCAGGTGGAGTATTATATGATAGAACAGGAACTAGATTAATATATTTCTATAGAGGAGTTACTCAACTAATGCCTATATTTGTAATACTATTCTTTATACTTGCCTTAGGTAATTGTGGTGCTCCATTAACTTTAAATTTCCTAGGAGAATTTATGTCACTTTATAGTATAATAGAAAGATTACCGGTATTAGGGGCTTTCGCTTGTTCTTCTGTAGTATTCTCTGCTGCATATACTATATATATGTTTAACAGAATATCTTTTGGTGGTTCTTTCACTAAATTTATAGAAGAAAGTATATATGATGTAAACAAAAGAGAATTTATTTTACTATTTATATTAGTATTATTTACTATTGTATTTGGTATATACCCTTCTTTAATATTAAACGTATTAGATTATTCTATGAATAGTTTAATATATAGTATATAAATATATAAAATATATATATACTTTTTTATTTTCCTACGAGTGATGCAGAGAGCACGTATTATAATCAAATTTAACAAAAATAAATATGCCTCAATTAGTACCATTTTATTATATGAATGAAATAATATTTGCTTTTGCAATAATAGTAGTTATTTTATATGTATTATCTAAATACATATTACCAAGAATAGTACGTTTATTTTTATCACGTATGTTTATTAATAAAATATAATACGCTACAGATAAATCTATATTATATTTAAGAAATAACTTTCTTAACCAGTAAAATATATATATAATATTATAAAAAACTGCTTAGCTTGCTTAGCTATATTTTTTTTATATATGTTATGTAATAAGGCCATTAAAAAAAAATTGGCAGCAAGCTAGAGTTAAGTTAGGTTAAGTCTATATATATTTTTTGCAAATAATTAGCTATTTTAAGATTTATATATAATAGTAGTAATATTACTACTAGATGTTTTTCACAGAAACACAGAATTTATTCACAGTAATAAGAAGTCCCTTAGATCAATTTGAAATAAGAGATATATTAAATTTAGAAGTTTTAGGCGGTAACTTACATTTATCTTTAACTAACATAGGATTCTATTTAACAATAGGAGCTTTAATTATATTAACTTTAAGTATAGTTTCAACTAATTATAACAAATTGGTTAGTAATAACTCTATAGCCCAAGAATCTTTATATGTTACTATACATAGTATAGTTACAAACCAAATAAACCCTAAAAACGGTCAAATCTATTTCCCATTTATATATACATTTATTTATATTTATATTAATGAATAATTTAATAGGAATGGTACCCTACAGTTTTGCTTCAACAAGTCATTTTGCATTAACATTTGCTCTTAGTTTCACAATAGTGTTAGGTGCAACTATTTTAGGATTCCAAAAACATGGTTTAAAATTCTTTTCACTATTAGTACCAGCCGGTTGTCCTTTAGCTCTTTTACCATTATTAGTTACTATTGAATTTATTTCATATTTAGCTAGAAATGTGTCATTAGGTTTTAAGATTAGCAGCTAATATAACTGCGGGACATATGCTATTAAGTATATTAAGTGGTTTTGTCTATAATATAATGAATTCAGGATTTATATTCTTTATTTTAGGATTACAATAGCATTTATTCAAGCACAAGTGTTTGTAGTGTTATCTTCTTCATATATAAAAGATGGTTTAGATTTACATTAATAAAAATGTTAGCTAGCTGTATTTCAGCTAAGTATGTCTTGGTAAAACATACCTTATTTTGAGGAGACTATACATAGACATATACGCGCTTCATATAAGCATGCACATATATGCATTTTATAAGTGATAATATTTAGGAAAGTTAGGGAACAATAATAATAAAAATCCTATTAATTCAAAAAGGAATTAACTCAAGTTATATAATAACGTAAAGAGAAAATAATATAAAATTATTTATATAATTAAATACGCAATATATATCTCATAAAAGAGTAGTGCTATATTCCGATAGCACATTTGTGTATTCATGCTTATTTTTT
>PPHJ01000118.1:0-266202 GCA_002991585.1 Ilyonectria mors-panacis | reverse complement strand
ATGACGGCACGTCCAGTGTTTCCTCGTCGTCGAAAGTTTGCTTTCGTACTTGAGCCTGGGCTCTACTAAGTCTGGGAAACATGATAGTGCGATCAACTGACTGGACCGTGCAAGTTCGTCGCTTAGAGGTTCGTCGGAGAATGGTAATGACTTTTCTGACAAGTTCGCTGCGCCCTTCCGTCGGAGCTCAATCGTTGCTGCGGCTTTGCAGTTCACCTTTCCAAACGATTCGCTCGTCACGTCTACCAAGTTAGGCTCGGTACAGATGACTTCAAGCCGTAAGACTTTGAGAGATGGTAGTAGCATCCTCTCTTGGAAGTAGGCTCTCCAGACCCGTCATTCAATGCAGTCAACTCCTCGAGAAGATCAACCAAAGGTTGCTTGTCGCGCGTTGCCCATCGGATCTTTGCAGCGAAGTGTGTTGCCTTTGATATCTTGTTAATTTTCTGCTCTTGAGCCGCCTTGGTTGCTGTGATGAGGCTGAGGGAGAGAGTTGGCGATTCGACGTCAGACATAGATGTCGACTGGACGGGACAGTTCAAGTTGCACAAGGCTTCAACGGTTGATTTAATGATTTGTTCACACAACTGGCACGAGCGGACGACAGATGAGCGGCGAGACCATGACTTTTTGGGTTAGGGAAGAAGGTCAAGGTGCCCTTGAAGCTTTCTGGTGGCCGGCCCCGTGTTTCTGAACCCATGGACACTTGTAATTATGCGGATTTTCTGTTGCTGCCAGCTAGGTGGCTAAAGGTTTTGAAAATTTCTGTCCGGTATCGATTTGAAAAGCTTCATTCAGTCGGCAAGGTCATGGGAGCTATAAGTATTCGTACAACCCTTGATAAGGGTTTTTTTTTGGGGGGGGGAGGGACGGGGGGGGGGGGGGGGGGACCTTGGGATAACACCTTGATTTACAATATACTCGGGTACCAAGCTGCATCAGCCTCTTGTTTCTATTAAAAGCGTTGTCAAGCAATATGTTCAACTATTCACCTACAGAAATAAATGTGCAACGTTCATAGTTAGGTGATTCAGCTGCCTCAGTTGCAACTTGCCCATTTCTTTATCTTTCCTGCTATTACAATCTTAATAGTTCCAGTGGTGCAACCCCTATCGTCAGTATCACCCCGACCGGTCGATGCGCCATTTCGCATCAATGACGTCTTCCAGAGCATCGGAGACAGTGCTGAGGTGCAGATACGCAAGCTTGTTTTCGCCAGTAAGCACTCCGATCGATATGCGTCAAGAAGAATCCCAGAGGTCACATCCCAGTATCAGCGCCACCATTTAAGCCAACCGGCTCTGCAACATTCCTTTTACTGACATCGTCACTCCATGAGCAACTCTTTCGTGGGTAGTGCCTTTGGTCTCTTCACCTCTGGCGGCGATGGCGCCAGTTCCCGAAGTAGAATTGATCTAGTCCAAAAATGGCGAGTTTGTTATCTGATCTAAAAATTGTGATACCTGCTGGGGTGAAGAGGGCCAGCGGTTGCGTAGCCAATGAGTTTGCACAACGACTACACACACTTTGAGAGACAAGGCAGACACGATTTGTTGGCATTGGTTCGCAATCGCTAGACCTGCACAGGTCATGGCCAGAACTCCACCAAGGTTGGGTCTAGAACGCCAATATGCAAGGGTATCGGCAGGCAGTAGTGCGATGGATGGCATCCGTTGTAGTGTGAGTTGTAAAATGGGGTGATTTGTTCGCGATGTCCAATGGATCTTGCTACATCCATGTAAAAATTGAATCCGTCGCGCTGTGTTGCTCTTGAAATTATGTTACAGTCGGGAGGCACATTATCCTCTCTTTGACAAGCCTGACACAGATGTAGTATCACAACGCCTCGCCAAATAGTAGAACTGCACTAATATTGGTTGCCTCGTGGCATAGAGGTTATGTCTCACTATCTTCAGCTCCTGCAAGCCCCGCAGACCATCATTCGCTCTGCACAGCCCGATATTTTCAAGGCTGTGTTTTCATACCTGATGCCCATTCGTAGGCAGACTGCCGAACCCGAGTACTTAATGATGGATCCAAGGCTGTCGCGCCCTCGTGGGCTTTACCAGGATTCCCTAGCTCTCTCTACCTCTCTACCTTAACTATGGACTCCTCACGACGGAGATCGTATGCGGCAGTCCTCGCATTTACGATACCCACATTTGCCTATTTTCTAGATCCTATTTTGACATCGGCTGTGATTGAAGCTAGACAGGCTCTCGAGACTCCGACTCCAACTCCGACACACCCACGACAGTATCCAAGGGACGAAGCAGACAATCTATCCACATACACAGTCACATACGCTCCAAACTCGACGTGTGGCTATCTATCGGGATCTGTCCAAATTCCCATCACTTGCGAAAACAAGGGCATCTGCCTGTGGGAGTTGGAGTACTTCAGATTCATTGCTTGCGAGATCGACAAAGACACTGGCCTTGCTCGTACAAAATGCCTGCAGAGAGACGAAGCCCTCGACCCTGTTCTTTGCGATGATGTTTGCGTAAGCAACACGTACAACCTGCTTTGGTGAGTGTCGCTCCACGGCGTAACTCATCCTGTCGGTGTCTTTCAATGTTTTAACCCGACCGTTCCAGCACCAACGAGACCGAGCCATATTGTCGTACCTATGCCTATCCGAAAGGCGTTCGAGACTATAGATGCGCTGCCACGCCAGCTACGAGAGTATCCAGCGTAGACTTTACATATAACGGCGAAGAGTATCCGGATTTCACCGTATCCACGTTCGTTGACGTGGATGGCACCACCCAGGAACCTTCCGAGAACCTCTCAATAACAACGACAAAGGACGCGGGATCAGTAGTGACGAGCTCATCTACCGCAAAACCAAAAGACGATGGCAAAGATTCTGCGAATGTTGGTGCCATAGCTGGAGGTACGGTTGGAGGTTTTTTTGGAGGCATGTTTGTCTTGGGCTTGGTGTATTGGTTTCGATTTCGGCGGCCTCGTAGTCCAGACAACACGGATACTCCCGCCTCACCTCCTCGGCAGCCCTTTGAGCATGAGTCTTCAAAGTACCAGGCACCACAGGTGGTCCAAGAGAGGAGCCCAATTTCTCCCGATCTCTCGCCCACGCGAACAAGCAGGTCATACGTTGCTATCAGGCCGATCACGGCCCCATTACCTCCGTCTTCGCCAGACCCGCCTGAAGTTGTACACGAGCTCGGAGGTCGTTACACTTAGCAGCACCATCGACCAGCCCAGAAATCGTGGCTCCTCGTTACAAAAATGCTTTGAGCGCTCAATCGATCATATATGACGTGAAATAAAATCACCTTACTGGATAGGGTGGTCTTCCTCTTTCTATATTCGGGCATAGTGAGTTCTTTGAACAGCTGTCTGTGTTTATATGCAACACGTAGACATGCGTAAATTTGTTATATTTGCGGAGGTTCCTAAGCCAACTGCAAACGTAGCTGATTTACGTGATTCGCTTCGGTGCGCATTCACGTCCATGTATCAACTCGCTACAGCATACCGAACTATGGCGAAAAAAACCCACGTGTTCGCACAAGAAATAGCACAAATACAAGGGCAATGGGAAGTAAGATGACAATGGCAGCCCCAAAAAGCCAGGGACTAGAAAGGACACGTCCGATCAGCATCCCGAGCAGCATCCAGATAGCGATTCCTATCATTTCCTTATCCGAATAGTCCCCTCCGTGTACGCCCTTGAGGTAGCCACCACCCTCATAGTTCATCATTGCGATACACAAAACGAGTGCGGTGAAGATGAACAGCGCATCTACGGCAAGAACGCTGGAGGTCAGAAGCCCAAAGGGGTCATCGGTGGCCACGGCCACAATGATCGAGATGATGTTGAGAAATATCGAGACAATGACGAAAGAAACCATGGCAATTCCCAATTTCTCTGCCGTAGAGTGTTTGATTGGCTTGTCAATGGTTTCCCGACAACCTTCCAAGATGTTGGCAGCCTCTGGGAACTCAGCCAAGTCTGCTTCCGCGAGGTCTTCCAAAACAGCTTTGGCCAAGTTCAGTGTCGGAGGGAAGCGGCGCTTGCAAGTCGTTTTCGTCTCAAAGACTCTACAGGTACCTAGGGTTTGTCGTGGTCAGCCGGCCTTTCATCGTCAATGTATTCGTGGTTAGAGAAGCCCCTCACCGGATGCGCCCAGCTTGTACACGTCCGGAATGAAAAGTGCAGTGGCATTCGTGCACTCCTGACCCCAAACGAGCCCAATTGTTTCCCGAGGCCAGTTGACGAGACTGTAGTTTCTCTCCAGGTCAGATCGGCAACCAGAGAGGATGCAGATGGAGAGGGCGAAGAGGCCTGTCGACGACCAGATTTAGCATGACGGTCCACCCAAAGCATTTCAAGGGCAGCCAGCGCGGGAAAGCAAGTACCAAGATTCCAAAACGCGAGATATGATACGCCGATCATTGTCGTCGTTCTGCCGTCGTATGTAAAAGAAAGATTGAGGGCGCGCCCAGGCGTATCGCCAGAGCACCCTCCGTACGCGGGATACATCAACAGTCCTGCTATTTATGCTGTCAGGAATGGAGCAATGCCCCAGTCAACCCACGGGACCTCGAAACAAGAGCTGCATGAGTGCCAAGATAAACATTATCTAGGGTTGTCCTACGCGCCTTCAGGAAGCGAGTTTTCAGCCCCAGGATCCCTCTAATCTGCCTACGCGAATGGCAGGGCTCCGGATGTCTTGGCGGCCGTTGACCCCAGTCAGCTGAAAACACTTTCAGCTGTGACTTGCTGGGCGGATCACGAACCGCCGCGATAATGCCTGCGGGCATGTTTAGAACCCCACTTAGTGAAATGGGAGCAGTGGCCTTAGTGGGCAGTGATAATCTACATGTACTCCCTCGTGCAATGTGTCATTGCTATCTTCATAGTAGGTCATGTCTAAACTGCAAGAGAGCAATTAGAGGGTTTCAACATGACTATAAATAGTTTCCAAGATCCAATTCGTATTAGGCTGAGGGTACCCTGCGTTGGCTGGGATCAATTCAGCGCACTTATAGCGGTGAGCAATACCACTTTTAGAGGAAGATACGAAACCGGGCGCAAGACCGACAATACCTATGGGTCAGGTAGCTCGGCATTTTCGAGAGTTAAACGGATTTGTTACGGATTTTTCCAGCAATAGTTTTGTGGTTTGTTGAAAAGTATGTAAAGCAGTCCGTTCAAGACATGTAGCAGTCCCCCGACAAACAACACGAAGTATCACTCTTGGTATGAAGAAGGCCTAGTTACTATCTCCTTAATTCATACTCCGTAAAGCTCACATAAATACTTTCAATTGTGGTAGACAAATTCCGCGCATTGTTGACCACCTACATCGCCGCATCTCCGTAGATCACCTCTAGGGCAAGACCGTCGGCAAAGCATCCCGTGATGACCAAGCTGCGCACCCTTCCAGCACATCGCGGTCACATAATTGTGTTTTTAACCAGATCCGCGAGGCGATAAGGATGCCGAAATGTTGCTACGTATCATTGCGTATTTCCAACCGAAAACCATGTCTCGAACCATGCTACCTATCTTGTCTTGGACTTGGAACAAAGGCAGACTTGCATACCATAGACGTGACTACAAATAACAAGTGGACATTGGGTGAGTGGGCATGTAACGGTTAGAGATTAGTCTAGACAGTCGCGAAGATACAAACGAGCGATGACGAGTCGGCCTACGCGAATGCGGGAGAAGGATGGCTTCGCAATCGAATGCTGCAGATAGATGCGCAATGGCCAGCCGCAGATTTAGTAACCATGCAAGCCTCCGATTCAAACAATGCAAACAACGTCATCCAGGCCGAAGTTGAAACGGCCAAATGATAGGACAAATCTTTGTCACTGGGTCAGTCCCATCCGCAATTCGTACTACCACATTCCCGGCGGATCAGCTGGCTTTCGATAGTACGGAACTAGGAGGGTTGCGTGCAGCCAACAAACAGTGTATAGCAGGTAACACAAAAAGATTGGAGAAGGAAGCATTCCTCTGTGGCACAGTTCTGATCTCTCCCGTTGGATCGCACCCACGGGGCGGGTCACGGAATTATGATGCTGTGCGACTGATTGTTCACAAAGAGCGGCAAGCAGTTGTGTCCCGAATGGAAAATGCATGCAGTTAGGCGGCGCCAAGCCGTTTGATAGTGTGATGAACAGAGTGACATCTCCTCAACGCCCCCTTAAGATGTTTGTCCACAAGCTCGCTACGCAACCGCAGGTAAGCTGCAGTATTCATTGGCCTTTATGCGAGCACTAGGTTCGTGGCGTTTTCACGCAAAGCTGCTTATTGGCCGTGTTGGTGACACTGTCGCACAGTCTCTGAGACAAAGAAAGCATCATCTCCACCCGGGAACTTCTCTTGGCTTGAAAGGTACCAAACAGTCAGGCGAGGAGTCCAGCTTTTGCTGAGGTATCTTCTAGCTGGAACATGTACCTGCTCGCTCGCTTTGTTCAAGCGTCGCCTCCACCTGCCTCACAGAGATACACCTCTGAGTGCGCAACGCAAGGACCATGGAAATGAATCAGATGATCTGAATCTTATTGACCACTTACCCGTTTAAAAGGCTCGTATGGTCCCGTGAATCTCAGCAAAGACACCACTTCCAATCCATCTTGCGATAACCACAAGCCCGTGATTCCTGACCCCTGTTCTACTCCTGTAGCCATGGGAAACTCTGATCATTCGTCTGGCTCTGCTTCCTCTTCCCAGAGCACTTCGGCTCAGGGTTCTCCCGAGCACGATGACGAAACCAGCCTTTACATTCTCCTCAGCGACGTCTCCTCAGCTCTCAAAGACCATGCAGGCAAGGATGTCTTTGCAATCGGTGGGAAAATCGACGTCTCTCCTGGCTCGTCCGATGAAGGCTCTGCCGATGCTCCTGTGGTCGTCCGATGGGACTCAGGCGAGTTGAGTCACAGCCGAAACTTCCGACTGCCCGTCGGCAACGATGCCGTCTCGCAAGGTGCCTTTGCGCAGTTTCTGGCTGACTGTGAACCAGCCACGTTCGGAATCAACAAGAAGGAAGTCCTCGATGAGACGTACCGAAAGGCAAGCAAGATGGATACCGACAAGTTTAGCACCGACTTCCACCCCCATGAGCATGGCATTATGGACACGATTGTTCAGGCTCTCGCTCACGGCGATCACTCCTCCAAGCCTAGCAATCTTGGAGTTCGAGCCGAGTTGTACAAGCTCAACGTAAGTGACCTTAGCCCCACAACCATCTCTCCTTAACTCCAACGTGATACATAGGTCTATTCCGGACCGTCGGGAAAGTTCAAGCCCCATGTTGATACACCACGTTCGGCCGAGCAGATGGGCTCGCTCGTAGTCTGTCTTCCGCACCCACATCAAGGTAAGCCTTTGGACCATCGCCCAGTACCACGTATCAATCATGTCTTATTTGACTGACACTATCAGGTGGCCAACTGGCAGTCCGGCACGTCGGCCGCGAGATTGTTTTCAACTGGGCAGAGGCGAACCCCCCCTCGATCCAGTGGGCTGCCTTCTTCTCTGACTGCGAGCATGAAGTTCTCGAAGTGACACAAGGCCACCGACTGACATTGACCTACAATCTATTCTGGACCTCATATGGACCGGCTTTGATGGCAGATTGCCTTGGTGCTTTGGAGCAGGAGTCGTTCCACTTCTTCAAGTCCCTCAAAGCACTCCTCGATTGCCCCACGTTTCTGTGTCGAGGTAATTCACCGCTCAACTATTTCAACTCACTATGGGAGTTTACTAACTGGGGTAGGCGGCAAGTTGGGGTTCACGTGCACCCATGCATACCCTCACACTTCCAACTCATCGATTCGCAACTTGCATCACACGCTAAAGGGCCTTGACATGATGGTGTACCAAGCCCTTCGCCAACTCGTTGGCAATGCCAAGGTGGTCACCGTTCTGGATGACCAAGAATACCAGGACCGAGTGCGCGATAGCAAATACTCTTCCGAAGATGATGCAAGTCAGGGGTCTAGCGCCACGGGAAGTCGTGAACTGCTCTCGAAGTCTCTCGGTCCAGTATATCTTTGGGATGACTTCGACATTGAGGGAGGCCCAGAAGATCCCGCAACAATCGGATCTGGGTATAGAGATAGAGACCCGGTATATTCACGTCGAGGGGTCACATGGCTCAACCATGTCCCACTTTCGCGGACTCACAGGGAACTTGCTGTGGCATTCGTCACGGTAAGCGAAGCGCGGTTTTTTTTATGTATGAGGATATAGAACTAACATCGTTTGCAGTATGGAAATCAACCCGGTATCGATGCCTACTACTCTTCGGCAGTCATCATTGCAGATGTAGGAGCCATGCCCTTGGCTAAATCCCCCGTTTAGTCGCAAATATGGCATAAGTGGAGACAAGTGGGAGTTCTTGGTCGTGTCGTTGAGATCTTGACGTGCTCACACTTAGTGTTCAATGAGATACTATAGTTACTTTGAGGCAATGGAAATGATACCAGTGCAATTTTTGTCCATATGTGAAAGGTGAATGAACTGAGTAAGCCTAGATAGATTTCCAGAATAATTTATGGATGTGTATCGCAAATATTCCTCCTCTGGATCATCCGAAGCACGGTCAGTCCCTGCCGCAGGAATTGCTACAAAAGTTCCTCCTTGCACAACACTTTTCGTGTAAAAGGTATTCTTACTATCAAGTGTATTCGCCACCATGCCCTCTGAGCTGGGGCAGTGCGTGGTCGGGGCCAATTCATACATGCCTACCTATTCATTTCACGGACACAACATAGGCTGAAACTTGGGGCTGTGTTGGGTCCATATGCCAAGTAGGTTAGATATCATAGGGCACGCCTACCATGGCCACCGGGCTCCAAGCCTCGGGGTAGAGGAATTCTGTACAATGTTGTCTACAATCTCCGTCGTATCTCTAGGATAGGTTTCGACAAGTGAAAGCTGCCGGTAAAGACATCACGTGACTGGCGAGCTGCAGGACGCAAACACCACATGTATCTTGTCTTTTACCCAAATCCGCGACACGATAAGGATGCTGAGAAGTTGCTATGTATCATCGCGTATATCCAGCTGAAAATCATGCCTCAAACTATGTTACCTCTCTTGGACTTCGAACAATGGCAGGTGTAGTTACTTGGCTTGGCGTAACGGAATTGACAGGAACTAAATTAATCCTTTTTGATTGAGGAGGTATATGTGGGCGCGGATATGCTGAAAATCGGAATGGAAAACAGCAGAGGGATCTAGTACGTGCTTTAGGAGACACGCTGGCCAAGAAGGTGGGAAGGCCTCGAGGGTCCAGAAATGCGTTATCCCAACAACTAATCTTTGCTACAACCGGTAAAGCAATGCCATAACCAATATCAGTCAAACCATGCCCAGGTTATGCGCCACAGTCCACGTGGTGGCATCTAGCCGTGGGAAGATGTTAGTTTACTCGGCCCGGCTACCCCGGTAATAAGTGTGGTTCAAAAGCTCCCCGCGCACTAACTTAAGTCGTAGACCACTGAAGCTCTCCCCCGCATTCTCAATAAGCTGTCCGAGCTCAATCTTAGCTTAGCCGTGTTCGATATGGAACGGGATGATCGTACAAATTTGGTCCCTCGGAAATCACGCCTACATGGATGATGAAACCACTGGGCGCAAACAGAAGCTGTGCACCTGTCCGAGCACAATCTTAGCCATATTCAGTATGGAACAAGGTGATTGTCCCAGGTCTATCCTCGGGAAGACATGGTTGTATTTATGATGATGCCAGTGCGCGCTAAGACAAGTTGTGCAATTGTTCAATTGACACTATTGCTTCACCGTGCATGTCATAATAACCGGCTGACGAGTCAGACAAACCAATGTCGCGCCTTTGACTCTTCTTTATATAGCTGCTGAGAATATCCCTTATTTCCTTCTTTTGGTCCAGATCATAGCAATCGCTAACCGAGACGACAAACCTTTCGCTTTTCTTGATCTTACGCCACCTCGTACCAGACTCACCATGGCCGAGCTTGAATCCATTCGCACTCAGAATCAGTCTGACCTCGAGAAAGGTCACACAGAGGCACTAAGGGAGACCTTGACCTCCGGAAGCGTCACCATCAGTGCAGAACTGTTTGAGAAGCTTTATCTTTCTCCGCAAAACAAACAAAGGGCGAACTGAGACAGACATTTGGCAATCCAACTCCTATGTAAGAACAACACGTCCCGGACACCATGGAAGGTAGCAGTAGTCTGACTATTTCTCAACCAGGGCTCTGATCGGATTCTTACTATGCTTGACGCCGCTCTCTTGCGACCTGATGGGTTGGAGGGGTGCCGGTGGCCTCGGAGCCGCATCCATGTTTGTCATTCCCAATTCCATTTCACTTTTGCGGTACTAACTCACATATTTAGCCCTGCGTATTTCTTCATGGGAGGTGTTTTGATGTTTTTGAGCGGAATTCTCGAATGGGTTCTTGGAAACAGCTTCCCATCCATCGTCTTCTGCACCTTTGGCACTTTCTGGCTTTCCTTGGGAGGAACTCTTAACCCGAGCTTTGGAGCGTATGCATTCTATGCTCCAGCCGATGCCACGTCCCCTGCTGCAGGCTTAGCTACAACAGGTTTCAACGCTAGTCTAGGTCAGTAAAGCTGCTTGTTGTCTTGATAAGTGTCTCGCCGCTGACCACTTCCTTCTCTAGGCTTTTGGCTGTTGTCCATGGGTCTACTCGCCGTCGTCTTTGTCATCTGCGCACTTCGAACAAACGTGGTTTTCGTCATCATGTTCCTGAGCCTTATCCCAGCCTTCGCTCTTCTGACTGCAGCCTTCTGGCTGCAGGCAGAGGACTTTGTGGGAACGGCCCAAACCGTGCACAAGCTTTTTGTGGTATGTTTCCCTATCAATCTCTGGCCTTTCACATCTAAATTAATACGTAATAGGGAGCTGGTGCGATTTTGTTTGTCACCAGTGCTGCTGGGTGGTATATGCTTCTGTCCATCATGCTCGCGATTATGGAGTTCCCGTTTCAGCTTCCTGTCGGGGACTTGTCTACTGTCATCAAGGCCAGGGACGCTAAGTAAGACATGGCGAAGTATTTGGTGTTCATGTGCAGTTTTGCGTGCACAAAATTGCCGTGGCTGCAGACACGAGGTCGGTCTTGTGTACGTGTGTATGATTGAATGGCCAATGAAGCAAATATTTTGCTTCCGGCCGGGTTAAGATAGATGGGTACTAAGGTGATGCCATCTACACTGTTCTTTGTGTCTTCCTGCTGTTGCTGTATGATGTAACAGGCAGAGCTTAGAGGGCGTGCTGTGCGCATAGCCAGATCAGCACCAATGTGAACTATCCTATTAGCTACTTAACGACTTCTTAATAAAGCTCTGTATGCTCGAAGCTGTTATCTCATATTCTTGCACAGCTTCGGGAAAATGATCCACCCATCTATACTTGATATGCTCGTAGAAGAGTTACTAGCACGACGGCACGATGACCCGAGATATTCGTTCAATATTCGCTATGCTATCTCACTATATCCGCCTATATCAACCCTTCAAGCACCGGCAATGTAGCACATGCTATAGGTCCAGCAAGCTCCTGAAGTGGAAACAAGGCCTATTTCGCATAGGCCAAATTTCCAACTTATGACCAGGCCAGCTTCATCTTGAAGTACTCAAAGCTCGTGGCTAATCGGCTTGGCGGCCCTTTGCCAGACCATTTGCGCTGATGTCACCACCGTAGGCGTAGTAACACCTGTTTCCCTAGGATCTTCGCCTATGATGTTCAGTGGAAACCAAGTTCTAATGGCTTGACGCTTTCAATGGACTTTATCTGATCCTCGGTCAAGTGAATACTCAATGCCTTAATGTTATCATGAAGATGCTCGATCTTGCGGCCCCAATTAATGGAAAAACGTTGCGTGTCCGAGATGCCGAGGTAGAGCACTTTGCCCTGCTCGACAAGGATGTGAAGAGAGTCCATAAGCTCTTCGATTGATGTCGTCCAGTCCCACCAGTGGACATAGAGCAGATCGATATAGTCTGTCTGCAACTTTTGAAGCGAATCCCGCACAGAAAGGTGAAGAGACTATTTGTGGTTGCCACAATAATTCACAGTCTTGCCGGGGCCTAACTCCCACTTGCGATACTGGCTAGTGAACTTGGTCGCGATGAACAAAAGATCACGATTTCCTCGAGCGGCCATCCATTCCCCAATGTACTCCTCGGATTGTTCGTCCTGGTAATTGTTGTCCGTATCGATGAAGTTCCCGCCAGCGTCGGCATAAGCATCGAGAAGTTGAAAGGACTTTTCTTCGTCCACGGAGCCCATGAAATCTGACCAGGCCGAACCGAGGGACATGGCACCCAGGGCGAGGGGGGAAACGCGAACACCAGCCGTACTAGAAAGTACGCGGTAGCGGCCTAGCTCCGTTTCGGGCTCGGGAGCTGGTGCGAGCACATTATTGACCTTAGCCATCGCGCCTGTTGTCGGTATTGGTGTGAGTTGTGGATATAGTTGGGGCAGATTCTGCTTCACGACTAAGAGAAACCTCAACAAATGTATGCGGGGAAAGTCAGATGATGTAGATAGGTAGAAGAAGGCATAGAAACAAATATTCATGAAGTGACTGTGATCCAATTTATGTGTTTCTAGAGCGAAGGTTCTGCAACGCTAAACGCCCCGACTCATGAGCCGGGAAAGGCCATTGTCTGGCTTGAGAACCAGAGATAAGCTTAACCACGAACCCATGTGACTTTGCTCTTTGAAGTTAAATTATGGAGGGCTGGGATTATGCAGGGCGGACATGCTGCAAAGCGGACATGATAGGGAGCGGACACCAATCAATTACTGATAGCCTGACCATCATGAGCGGGCTGCCTCTTATATCTACCCGGTCATCTGCGGAGGAAGGATTCAAAGTTTTTGCTCTTGAAGCAAGCTACAACCAAATCTCTAGCCAATAATTACAAGATCTTTCGCCTAATACATCAATACAAGCTATCACCACGCAAGAGCTTAGTACAATTGTATGTTATGCTTCTCTTCTTGTTCACCACTGTCTACGATCGCGATGAAAAAATTTCATCATGCCGAGGCCAGAAGTTCTTTCATAATATCAAGCAGCGGCCTGGGAGTGGGCTTCCTAGCACCACATGCTCCTCCTTGCATTCCCACAACCCCTTGGTGCTGATTAGATCAAACGACGTTGATGCATACTCCCATAATCTCTCTCTACCATATTCCTTAAGTTCCTTTGCACGAAGTTCTTCCAGTCCCTCTAGGCTGCCCTGCCGAATGACTTCCACTTTCGTTCCCGTGACCTCTTCATACGCTGCAGCTAACTCCCGGATAGTGCATTCTCCGTAGCTAAACTTGAACAAAACGCCGTCGCCATCTGGGACGCCTTTGCCGTGAAGCAGAACCTCAATAGTCCACGGAGAAGTTTCTCCAAAATCTACCCAAGGGTACTTGACTTTATCTCCGTCACCCCAGTACCTCAACTGAGGCGTGCTACCGCTAGTATCAAAACTTTCTGGCCCACAATGTGAGAGCAATGGTTGCGGGTTATAGGCGGAGATAATGGCGTCAACACCCGTAACGGCTTTATTGAGGGCAGGAATATCGTAATAGTTCTCGCACTTAACAAAAGACTCCAGCTGAATGGATAGCTCCGAATTTAGCTTCGTATGATCACGAGCAAGACCCCTGACGGAGATGCCCCGTGAGATGGCATTGGTGGCTAAAAGCTGGCCGAGGCTACCGGTGATTCCAGCAAGAGGAGCAGCATTTTGAGGCAGGAAGAAATGGTTTTCTGCAAGAAGCGACAAAGGGGAACCAAGGGAAGACTTCGGATTGAGAAATAAGTATGAAGCAAATTGTGAGGGGGGCAAATGGTGTCACATGATCGGGATATCGGATTTCTGCGGTTGTGACGGCAGTGAAGCTTTTTCTAGCTATTCCTCCCTTCATCACAGGCGTCCATCGCCACCGGCGGGTTCCATCGCCATCTGCCTCGTCATCGGTCTAGTCCTAGGTCAAGCTTATCATTTGATCAGGCCAATAGCTAGCTAAAGGCAAAGACTCCGGACCATCCGGAGCCTCTTTGCCGTCCGAGGTCATCCGAGGTCATCTTCATCTATAAGACTGACCCAAAGACCCTCTGTTAGATAGGAGGAATAGCAAGAACTTTTCGCACATATGATCATTTCCATCTGCTAGATGCAACAAATAGCGATCGCATTAAAGACAGCATTGACACAGAGCATTTACATTCAGCACGCTTGAGTGACATTACCAATCCGGATTTAACGGACTTGGCCGGTGACCGTTATAGACGGCAGTGTAGTTCCGCTCTCCGCTCGGCCGATCAGCAAGTCCTGGCGAGCGGCCCTGCACTACTCGCCGCAACAGCCTGTCTCTCGAAGAGAACTGCATAGTAAGTTAAGTGGTATTGTATTCGTATCCACTTTGCCAATGTCAGGCATTAGTGCCGAACCTTGCATCTGTTCACGATCCCTGTCCCCTTTCAAGCTTAATTATCCCAGACGTCATCGCTGCTTGCGGTTATACGCAGCTCTCTTGTAAAAATTATGCAACCTTTGAAGCTGCCAAGTAGTTGTTGGATACTCAAGCAGATTTGCGCAGGTTATATGGCCAGGCTTTCCGCTGCCAGGGTCTATAATATCGCTAATAGCTCAGAGTACGGAGCAAGACCTTAGCAAAGCGATCATCGGTATAGCCGATCAACCGCGTAATGCGAGCAGGGGAAGCCAAGAGAAGCACTGCAGTTCTATAGCATAGTACCTTAACGATTAGTGGGGAAGAAGAGAACAGAATGCCTTAACGTGTATTCTGCAGCAACATATATATTAAGAGACATCCTCTTGGTATTCAATATTTGGAGGCCAGCCATCAAACAATTTCGTCCCTCCGCTCTTCGCCTTTGGCTATGAACTTTTATACTGCCACTGCCTGGCCATTTCTGGCACTCAGAGTAATAGCGTCTCCGGTGATAACCTATAGTAATGAGACGGCGCAACTTCCCATTGTCAATCTGGCTTATGTGAGTTAAGGCGCTTCAGAAAGAGGCAGTCTTTTTTGAAGAGTTTCAAATGGGCTAATGCTTAGTATTAGGAGCGTTATCAAGCCGTAAGTTACGATGTACGTCTCTTTATTCTTCTCCCCGTTATGTTCTTAGCGATGCGTGTCCCCCTTCGTGCCTTACGAGCATGCCAACAAGCAGCCAGTTCTTTACACTTGAATTACCATTGCTCACAAGCCTTTTTAGGATGAAGCGGGTACATACAACTTTTCAAATATCCGCTACGCTCAACCTCCTATAGGAGATCTTCGTTTCCGCGCGCGCCAGTGTCAATTGGAGAAGGATCGGGCCTTCGCGAAGATGTGAACAACGGCTCTGTAGGTGCTATCTGCCCCCAACCCTGGACACTTTTCAACGATACGGCTGTTCTTCAGTGAATTATGGCGCACATCCAAGGCGAAGATCTTGACCTTGCCGAGCTTCAACAGCAATCCGCGAATCAGCCCGACCCGCCGCTAGACCCGCGCACCTCGGAGGACTGTTTATTCCTCGACATGATGGTGCCGAAAGAGATTTTCGATAAGCGGAGTTCAGGCGTGGGAGCCCCTGTGCTCGTCTGGATCTATGGTGGCGGTTTCCTGGTCGGAGAGAAGACTGGCGCTGGTTTGTAACCCGGCTGGTCTGCTGCAAGCAAGCGAGAGCCTCGGAGATGACGGGTTCGTGTTCGTGGCCATGAATTACAGAGTAAGCAGTCTTTCCTATCGTTTTGACTACAGTTGTAGGGGTCTTTCATCCCACCTCCACTCCATGCTCCTACTCCGACCATCTACGCAATAACGGGGGCGTACATAAGTCAGAGAGTGCTAACTTCTATGGGCAGCTTGGCGCCCTGGGTTTTCTATCTGGGCCTACGATGGAAGCTGAGGGTATGCCCAATGCTGGACTTTACGAACAGCGGCTGGCCTTGGAATGGGTGAGAGACAACATTCACCTCTTTGGTGGGTCTACAGATCGAGTCATCATTATGGGTGAGTCCGCAGGCGGCGGGTCGGTTCTTCATCAGTTGACGGCCTTTGGAGGTCGCCGTGGACCGGTAGTCTTCTAGTAAATCATCACACAATCCGCAGGTTTCATCCCGGCTAGCTCCAAGCAGGCGAAAGAAGATGTTCTCCAAGCCTTTCTCGCCCCAGCGAATGCGTCCTCGCTAGCCGAGCTCCGCGACCTACCTTCAGATCATCTCATCGCCGCTAATAATATAATCACACGCCAACTGTACCAAGGTGCTTTCCACCCGGCCGTCGATGGCGTCTTCATTCCCGAAGAAAACTCTCGGATGCTCTTGAGCGGGAAATTTGACTACGTGCGTGGCCTCATTGGAACCAATGCGGGTGAAGGTGTACTGTTCGGTGACCCTAGGATTAACACATCGAGCGATTACGCAGCCTACCTCCGCACCGTGGTGCCCGGCATTACTGATGCCAGTGCCGCATTCATGCAGGAGGAGCTTTATCCGCCCATATTCGATGGCTCGCAGGATTACACCAACGACTTCGAACGTGCTTGTGTGACTTTCTAGGAGTTCGCATTTACTTGCAATCAGCCGTTCACTTCTAGAGGATTGCAGAACACCACAAACAACTACCTGTTCTCAGTCAAACCCGGTATACACTCGCAAGATCTCGAGTTTAGCTTCTATCACGACGCCCCGATCGACTCATCCGGGGTACTGTTCCGGCCCTCGTCAGGGCTGGATATCGCGGTCGCCAGACTGTTACAGACCGGGATTGCGAGTTTTGTGACACACGGCACGCCGACTGCCCGGGAACCCCTGCATTCGAACCTTACGGCTCCGAGGGCAACTTGCTCATTTTGGGATAACGTAACAATTCGACGGATGTAACGAGGAGTGTTGACCCAGCTATTGTGCCCGGCAGGTGCAACTCGCTGGCCCAGGCGATTCAGGATCAGACCCTCGTAGAGGTTGACTAAGGGTGAATTAGCCAGTCCAGCAATTCCAGGGATATTGTCAATGAAAAGACAATCCCTTGGTAGTGTTCAGTCCCGTACTTAAATTTTACCTTAAGATTAGATCCATTTTAGCCTATTTATAAGGACTTCCGAAAGCCATAGTTATGAGGCACAGAGTCGCATTTTTCCCCCACTCGTCCGGACTCCATTTCCGATCTGAGAACTCGGAAGGGCATCCGGTACGGCATTCGGCAACTAGTCAAGTCAGGAAGCTTATCACTCGCCATTGGGGATTATCATTTCCTCCCGCGAGAACTCTTCCTTATCCCAAAACAACGCCACGGCAACTGGAACCTGGATGAATGAGAGCCCACGTGTGGCCCCGCCGACGAGTCTAAGTTGGCATTTCCTTGGCCGCCTTCGGACTAAGTGATTTGCTGTGAAGCACTCATGGCCAAATAGGACCGCATTTCGCGTTGGCCGTCTCCTTCTGCCGATGGGCAATGTCGGGTGTCTGCTAGGCTTCTCGAATAATTCTACAACGCCCATATTGAACTATTGGAGCGAGAAGCGGCGGCCAGTCGGTGCTAGCCTCTTGCGTCATTTCTAGTCCAAAGCCGACATTGCCATTAATGGAGGCGCCACCGCCTTGTTTCAGACTGAGTGTTGAAGAGTGTTGAGCAGTTCTATGCTGACGAGACCGATATCCCCTCTCAATCGTCGGGCAAGTAAGCTGGAAGAGGTTTGAAGCACTTGCACTTTGACCCGATAAATTAGTGTATAAAAGGTACGCCAAGGTCTCATACACTCTGCCAAGGCCAGCGAACCATGAATTGAAATGATTAGATGTCAGCACCTTGCATGACACTGCCACGCTTGGTGGAGTTATCTCGGCTCTATTTGAGCCAATCGCTAGGGATTCGTGATTCGATCGAGCTCAATTAACCTTAGTCTAACGCCGGTATGTCCGGACTGGGAGCCCTTGTTGTATTCTTACAGTTCGTCCCTTGACCCTAACAATGGAACGACCCAACTTCAATTCAACCGTCAATAATCACACATCTTGGCATGACAACGACTTCACGCCTGAGGGTATTGATCGACGCGCGGCCTCGGTCCTACAGAGCATGTCCTCTATCTTGCAGGGTAACCATGACGTGAACAAGTAGAATCGCAGTAGCTATAAGATTGCCGACATGCCGCCCAGTACAGCGACATTCCATCAGGTTCACAACACCAGCTCTTACAAGTCAATCACATTTGTGTGTTCAGCCAATACCAATACCATCAAGATGTTTGGAGGTCGCAGCGTCACCCTCGGCGTCATAACGCTCATCAACGCCATCACCGCCACGGCCCAGAACCTGTCGTTCGGAGCCGACAACTTCTACCGTAGCGAGAGCGTCCAAGTTCAGCCCATCACATTCCCAACCCAGTACCGCACCAACGTCACTGGCAACCTCTTTTATCCACGCAACTTGAGCCGCAGCGTTGAGACGCCCGCCATCGTCGTCGGCCACCCGATGGGCGCTGTCAAGGAGCAAAGCGCCAACCTCTACGCCACCAAGCTCGCCGAGCAAGGCTTCGTCACCGTCTCCATCGACCTCCCCCACTGGGCGGCAGCGACGGCGAGCTTCGCAACGCCGTTTCGGCCGAGTACTACGCAGAGGCATTCAGCGCCGCCGTCGACTACCTCGGCACCCGGGACTTTGTCGACCGTGAGCGCATCGGTGGTGTTGGTATCTGCGGCAGCGGCTCGTTCCTCATCAGCGCCGCAAAGATCGACTCCCGTCTCAAGGCCATTGCTACTGCGAGTATGTACGACATGGGCGCCGTCACCCGCAACGGCCTCCAAAGGTCGCAGACGCTCGCCCAGCGCAAGGAGCTCATCGACGCCGCCGTGGCCCAGCGCTGGAACGAGTCCGACGGCGCAGAGCCCGAGTTGATCGGCGGCACCGTGGACAGGCGCGAGGACGCTACGGATGCTATTCAACAAGAGTTCTACGACTTCTACCGCACCACCGCGGTGAGGTTACACCCCCCGGTGCTCTGCCCAACACCACGACTCACCCGACGCGCTCTAGCCAAGTAAACTTCCTCAACTTCTACCCCTTCAATGACATCGACACCATCTCGCCCCGTCCCCTGCTTTTCATCTCCGGTGACCAAGCTCACTCGCGCGAGTTCAGCCAGGATGCCTACAGGCGTGCTGCCGAGCCCAAGCAGCTGATCTGGGTCCCTGATGCCGGCCACGTCGATCTCTACGACCGTGTGGAGCTTATCCCCTTTGACGAACTTAGCAGCTTCTTCAAACGAAATATATAAAATGACTGCGTGAGGAAACACCTGGGTCCTTTTATAGAGAGGCTGTTAATTTAAATTCAGCTGGGGGAATAGTAACTAAAACTAGAATTTTAGGGAATTTAGCACCCTCTAAGATAATAGCCCTAAGAAGCTGAATCTAAGACTCTTTACAATATTCACGTACCTAAATATTAGATAGCAATAAGACAGAACAATGTGTTACGCCGACCTTAACGATGTCTACTCTATTGATAATAAAAAACGATGGGTGAAGGATTTAGGGGCGGTAGATAGCCTGCATGGGGCCGGGCCTATAAATACGTCAAGATGGATGAAGGGCATACTGTAATATACATTGCCAAGACTCTATAAGGTGATTTCATGATTCTACTAACGATCTAAGGAAGCGTATTGTGTAAGCGAGTATCTAAAAGAAGCTCACTATGTGGCTAGGGTTATTAGAATACAGTTTATACCTTAACGGGGGGATATTTCCTATCGTTTCATGATGATACTCGTTGGTCCATCTGATAACCTCTACATGAGCTCTCGCTGACTTGCGACTAGGAGACACTCGTCTTAGTCGCACCGAGTTCCTCTTCCACATTCGACTTGGGCTAGAACTTGATATGCAACTCGAAAAGTTAGGGTTACGCGATGAATATTCCAGCCACGTCCGGGATACCCCCTCTGCTTGTGCTTTGACCATTCTTGCTCACCTCTGGATGGAGAATGTATCGATTCAATTAACGGGCGTAGGGGATAAATGCATCGTTGAGCTGAAAAATGTCGCAGCTTGGATAGAAGGGCTCATCCATTTTGCGGAAGCAATTGAGTGGTCGTATTTGGACCAAGCAAGACGACATATTGTTGGGCTACTCGATGAAGTTCGGTCGCCAACCGGTGGGATGCATGCCTGCCTCTGGGATTGGGTCTTTGGATGGAAAACGGGACTAGGGTCCAATGTTGTCATTTGGTGTCGATAGTTAAATGCAAGTCCTTCGGCCCTATTCTTCGAGTCAGCGGTCAGCAGCTTGGATAAGGACGCAGCTCAAGCAACTGATGAAGTGAACGGCTGCAAGGCAATTGGTTGGACATCCGGTGCCACAATTGGCTCCTGGTGAGCCTTGGGTACCTTGCAATGTAGGTTTATGAGAAAATACACGGAGCAGAAGTGATTTCCTATAGCATCAATTCAATTTTACCATAAAGCCATTACTGCAACAACTGCCCTCGCCAGCGATTGCCTATGCAAAGGGGCGACTCCATACTGTCAAGGATCATGAAACGCTAGCCTGTACTGGGAGGATTGAAAGCCTCAGCTGTGCGGATCTTCTCAAGAAACTGAACCACTCCCGGACTGACGAGATGAGGAAGCTCAAACATGGGTGCATGTCCGGCACCAGGAACGCTGATGGTCTCGACATGGTTGAAGTTGGATGCAACCCATTGCGCCTCGCCTACCGGATCTTTCCAGTCGGGATCAGCATCGCCAATGACGATGAGAACCGGAGCCTGGACACGGGCGATCCACGGCTGAACAACACTATGATCAGCAGCCGACGAGGCGTGGAATGCTGGCCATCGCCCGGGACGTTGCAGCAAGGCCGTTGAGCTGGCTGCTCGTTCTTTGGCCTTGTCAACAGCAAGACCGGGCCACAGCTTGGCCGCGTACATGCGCCAAGCGAACGGACCCCACGGCTTCGCCAACGCAAGGTGCAAGACGCGTCGCATCACGGTTCCCATCCCGTTGCGGAGGAACGGCGCTATGAGGACCAGGCCGGCGACTTGGTCCGGCCGGCGTCCCGCGGCGATGACGCCGGCGGCGGAGGACATGGAGGCGCCGATGAGGACAGCCGGGCCGCCTCCGAGCTTCTGGACCACGGCTAGGAAATCTTCGGCGGTTGCTTCGTCCCCGTACCGTTTGAACGTGGCCGTACTATCGCCGTGTCCGCGTAGATCGACGCGGGCTACGCGATATCCGGAAGCCGTGAGTTCCCCGACGAGGGGATCGTATGCATCGCGCGTGTCTCCCAAACCCGGCGAACAGATGATGAGAGGGCCTGCGCCAACAACTTCAAAGGCAAGCTTGCCCCCGTCTGCCTCGATGTACTCGACTGTCATTTTCAGATGGCTAAGGCTGAGGCCTCGATGAAGGTCTCGTGTTCTCACCTGTAGTATGTAGGTGAAGCTCGACGATGATGGAACCTCCATCATCTGATCGCGGGTAAGCCGGGCAACCACATTGGGACATGCATTGTAACGGTGGTGATATAATCAATTGTCAGTGGCTGGTGTGCATCACTCGACTCTTGATGGTGTTTGTCTTGCTACCCTATACCTATCATCCGAAAGAACTGAGCATTATTTCTTGGACGTGTTTCAGTCAATTGTCGCTTCGCCAAGGGTGGTTCTAGTTTTGTATAGTGAAAGGGAGAAGAGGATCGGGAGAGTGAAAAAAAGGCATGTCTTCTCACTGGCCACATCCACTGTTTCAATTGGTCACAGTTGATTGCGGCCTTGACGGTCCGCAAATGACCCCCAACATCTTGTAGACCCTGATAAGAGAACTCCTTGGCAAAGCGCCGTCCACATCAGGCCAACAAAGGTGGAGCCGACAGTGCAAGACAGGGGAGCACCAAGACGTGTTCTCGCAAAACGATAGACTCGGAATCGCAGGAGATATCTCGGGAATATCGATCAGATCAGCAACAGGCAGCCTGTAGACCGCAACCGATCTTTACGGGCCGAGTTTAGACGGGGCGGTGGAATTCAATGGGTTGATATCCTGATGTGATACATCCGTCGCTACCGTCATCGCTATCATGTTCCTGCATGGGTTGCATCCCTGTCCGACGGAGATGGCTCACCGCGGCGCCGGAAATGGCGCATCGGCATAACACGCAATAAGGCCACTTGGCTCGGCAGGGGTTAAACCTAAACATGAGGCTCAAAATGATAAGAATCACCGTCTTTTCGGTCCGTCCCAGAATGTTAAAGTAACGTGTTTGCGCCACCGTGTAGCGTGTCTCGTTGATCCTGTGCATCCACACTGGGCCCACGTCGTGGCGTGACAGCTGAGGAAATGGACCGAATACGTCACCAGTTGACGTGACGCGAGGATGAAGACACAGTAGAGAGGGATGCAGGAGAGAGTATATATAAGTGTATGGGAAATCGAGAAAATGATGTGAATTATTCTCGACATCAAGTAGTATCATCCGTCTACAACACACACACATACACGTACCAGAAGAACAGCCAATCATCACCATGGCCGAGTTTGAGATTCCCACCGAGCAATGGGCACAAGTCATTGAACAAACCGGTGGTGAGCTGCACATTAAACTCTTTATGCATGTCTCGTACTCACAATTACTGCAGTCACAACCTACAAGAAGATCCCCGTCAGGCAACCCGGCCCCGACGAAGTCCTCATCAACATCAAATATTCCGGCGTCTGTCACACCGACCTGCACGCCCTCAACGGCGACTGGCCCCTCGAGCGAAAGACACCCGTTATCGGCGGCCACGAAGGCGCAGGCGTCGTCGTCGCCAAGGGAGACTACGTGACGGACATTGAAATTGGCGACTACGCTGGCATCAAGTGGCTTCACTCCTCGTGCTTGGCATGTTCGTTCTGCATCCAGTCGCTTGAGCCGCTGTGCGACCATGCCCAACTCTCCGGATACACCGTCGACGGTTCGTTCCAGCAATACGCCGTGGCCAAGGCGGCGCATGTTGCCCGCATTCCCAAGGAGTGCGACTTGGCTGCCGTTGCGCCCATTCTCTGCGCCGGCCTGACGGTATACAAGGGCCTCAGGGTCTCGGGCGTCCAGCCAGGCGGCTCTGTTGCCATTGTAGGTGCTGGCGGTGGCTTGGGTAACCTCGCTATCCAGTATGCCAAGGCCATGGGCATGCATCCCATTGCCATCGACGGCGGCGCAGAGAAGGGCCAAGCATGTCTGGATCTTGGAGCGACGACATACATCGACTTCATGACGTCAAGCAACATCGTCACCGAAGTCAAGGCCGCCACACAAGAAGGCCGAGGCCCTCACGCGGTGCTTCTCCTCGCCGCCTCGGACAGGCCGTTCCAACAGGCCATCCAGTACGTGCGATCCAACGGCACAATCGTGTGCATCGGCATGCCCGCGGGCGGAAACTACCAGGTGCCCGTGTTTGACGCCGTGGTGCGATGCATCAACGTCAAGGGCTCCTATGTTGGCAACCGACAAGATACGCAAGAGGCGATTGACTTCTTCGCCCAGGGCATGGTCAAGGCGCCGTTCAAGGTGGCCGAGTTGAAGGACCTGCAGAGTGTATTCGATATGATGAAGGCGAACCAGATTGTCGGACGATATGTCCTCAAGGTCAGCGACTGAGTCGTGGCTGTGTATTGATGGTGCGGATAGAGGGTGAATGAAATAGACATTCCATAGACGGCGAAATATCATGCTTCTTTTTCCTGTAAAGTTGCATCGACCTTTACCCAATGAGAATCAGCCCTGGCGGCTGAAGTGCAACATCTGAAACGAAACCGAACAACCGGCCAGCATGCAACATCTCAAGCGAGACGTGCGACAACTAGTCCGTCTCATCGTTCCGTTCTACCCGCCGACACCAATCGCTTCTCTTCCGCTTGCCGTTTTAGCCGCCCACACGTTCGCGAAGCTCCTTAAGTGGGTAGTGGGAATCGCGCCACCCACAATTCTATTCGTCCTCACAACGCCGACTTGTTCGTCTCAAAATTGCCGGTTTTCCGACCGTGTTTGAAGCGGAATGGGAAATAGTTGCTTGAAACTGGAGAATGAAGCTGGCCACCAACCGCTCCGACGAGCATGTTTGTCGATTACGGCGGCCTCAGGGGTCGGCTCACGGCGGCCCTTGGATCTGCTACATGGCCGTACGTGACCAGTTTCACTCTGTCGCTTCGTTCCGAATCGTGGAGACGCGCGTCGTGTGAGATATTCCGTCGTAGTATCGAGAACACACATATAAACACTCTCTTCATTGCCAAGACTGTTGCCAAGAATCTGTATAACCAGCATCGTCCTTTTCTTTCTCTTTCATCCATTCTTTGTCTCAAGAGCGTTTTCCTTTCAATTAAACCCTATTATTTCCTCAACAAGAACAAACGTGTCCGGCAACATGATGCTTCTTTCTCTTTTCTCCGCGAGTATGCTGGCTCATCTCACCCTCGTTTCCGGCCACCCTACTGCCTCGAGCGGCAGCGAATTTTCGGTGCGGCAGCTCAAAAATCACAAGTTCACGAGAAACGGTCCTCGAGCCTTGGCCAAAGCATACATGAAATATGGCGTCACACTTCCCGAGTCTCTCGTCGCTGCCATACCTGATGGAAAGACTCTCCGCCGCCGCAACAACACTGGCAGCGCAGCGAACGCTCCAGTTCAGAACGATGCGGAGTGGTTGACGCCTGTCCAAATTGGAACCCCCCCGAAGACGTTCCAGATGGACTTCGACACTGGGTCTTCGGATCTCTGGGTATACAGTGCCCAAGCTGCAGCCGCGGGCGGCCAGACCGAGTATGTCGCCGCTGATAGCAGCACCTCCAAGGCGTTGAGCGGCGCCTCTTTTGAAATTTCGTACGGCGATGGAAGCGCCGCTGCCGGTACTGTTGTCAAGGACCTCGTTTCCATCGGAGGCCTCGCAGTCAACGCGCAAGCCGTTGAGGTTGCTTCGGAGGTGACTGCATCTTTCGCCCAGCAGGCGGACCTGGATGGATTGGTTGGGTTGGCTTTCAGTTCCATCAATACCGTTAAGCCCGAGCAGCAGAGCACCTTCTTTGCAAATGCCAACTCTGAGAGTGGTGTCGGGCTATTCACCGCAGACCTACAGCAAGACGCCCCTGGCACATACAACTTCGGATTCATCAACCAGTCGGCCTTCACCGGTGACATCAGCTACACTGCCGTCGACTCCTCGGCCGGTTTTTGGAATTTCACCTCCTCTGGATTTGCCGTGGGCGACGGTAACACTTCACTCTCTCAAACACCCATCACCGGTATTGCCGATACCGGCACCACTCTTCTCCTCCTGCCTGGGGAGGTCAACGACGCTTATTACTCCCAAGTTCAAGGAGCGCAGCTGGATCAGACGGCAGGTGGGTTTACCTTCCCTTGCGATGCGAAGCTCCCCGACTTTTCCTTCGGAGTCGGCAACGGGACCGTCACAATTCCGGGCTCATTCATGAACTTTGCTGCTCTTCAAAGCACATCCTCATCTAGAATGGGCAAAAGGTCCAGAAAGTTCCGTCCCGCCAACGCCTTTTCAGCCGCGGCGGCCGCCGCGGGCACGTGTTTTGGTGGTATGCAATCAAGCGATGCTGTGGGCACTAATATCTTTGGGGATATTGCGTTGAAGTCTGCGTTTGTGGTTTTTGATGGAGCGAATTCGCAGATAGGATTTGCGAAGAAGGATCTCCCAGCAGCTTAATGCTTTGTATAGAATAAGGAGGGGTTGTTCGATATCGTGTTGACTCTGACAATAGAACATGTAGACAAGTTGATACTTGTATTGTTATAAATGTCATATCTCTCACTGAAGCCTCTGCTCTCGCAACAATGAAAGAATGCAGCACTCGCTACACTCTACTATGATGATATGTTTGCTTCACTCTCCACGCCGGCGCAAATGGGTTCCGATTGTGAGGGAAGCAGACACATACGACCATAGCTCTTAGAAAATACGGGATCCCGTCAAGTTCTTGTCTGCTAAGCATGTCCCTCCATTTTTGACTCCTGTACCTCCAAGAACGGAGTCTCAAGCCCCCAATTTCGGAGGCGCTTAATCTTGCTGACTTCTTCGACCACCTGACAGGACGCACCGTCAAGCCCATCCGTATCTCATGGACGACTGTTGATGGCTGCAAGGATCATATTTTGCAGGATGTCGACGCGGGTTTGCTACCACCTTTACTGGTTCTCAAGCCCAAACTGTTCGGTGGCGGCGGCTTCCTCTGCTTCCCTAGCAGCTTGTTTGCGCCGCTTCACGCGTGGCTCTGATGGCGGCGCTTCCTTGAAGGAGGTTCAGTCGTTCCGTATCCTTCTTTACGACTTTGCTACCTCGTTTGGCCTTCTTTGCGAGTAAGGTAGCAATCTCTTCATCTTCTGCCGCCTCGGTTTCTTCCACCTGAAGCGGGTCAAAGTTCCAGAAGTCATCACTGGGCTCCTCGATAGCGTTCGGATTCCATGGGGCAGGTTCGGGGGCCTTCTTCTTCTTACATACGCCCCAAGCTTACCACCCGTCTGCAGGTTTTTCCTCTGGCGGTGGCTGAACCTCCGGTACAGGACTCCTCTTCTTGTTACCGAAGGCGTTCTAGAAGTCATCGTTCCTGTTCTCGTCGTTGTCTTGGGTTGGTGGATCTGGTGCTGATACGGGCACGTCGATTTCACCCCAGATTGAAGATTTCTTCTTATCCTTCTTAGACCAGCCATCGCCATCCCAAAAGTCATCTGGCGGTGGTGGATCGGGTGCGGGCATCGGTGGTTCAGAGACATCGTCCATAATGCCCTTCTTCTTCCCCCTGTCTTTCTTTGAGATTCCCCACGTATCCCAGACGTCTTCGGTCTCCTTCTTCGCTGGGACCGGTTCAGGTGGCGGCTTCCTAGGAACACTCCAACCCCATAGATCAGGCTCGCCAATCGGGTCTTTCTTTTCCTTGATAGAGTCGGATCCCCAAATTCTAGGCTCCTCCTTCTTCTTGCGCTTTCTGATGCTGAAACCCCAGTGGTACTCCTCCTTGTCTGGCTTAGCCACCCCGGTGTGTTCCTCCACGTCGCCGAACTCGCCGGGCAACTTCCAAAAGCTGCCTCTGGGCGCAACCCCGGCACTCGCTTTGGTTCCCCGTAAGCCAAACCCCTTCCCGTCAGGTGGATCGAGGCCGAGGTCGAATTTGCCTCCTATATCATCTCCCAACTAAATTTCATCAAAGGAGTCGGCACCGGAGTGGTGGGTGGGTATGCTAGGGAGACCAGTGTCAAGTTCGTCCTCGCCCTCCTTGATCTTCGGCTTGGCTGCTGCGAAATCTCCCGAGCCGTCACCAGCACCATTGCCATTATTCCCACCTCCGTCCCCACCTCCAGTACCGCCATTGCCGTCGTGGCCGCCTAGAGCATTGATATCTTCTCCGTTATCGTGGACAATGTCTTCGTGTTCACTGGCGGAAGCGGCTTGGAGAGCGCTGATATGCTCGCCCTCCAGAGCATTGACATCTGTTCCCTTATAGAGCGGGCTGCTTAGGTCAGGGTTAGAGTGAATCGTACTAGTATCATCACCTAAATTCTCTATTCGTATTCTTAGTGAGTCGCGGTCGACTGAACCAGACGGCGACGAAGCCTCGGGATTTAGGGACCTGGGGACAGCAAAGATGGCAAGCTGCTCTAGATGGAAGCAACATGGATCTTGAACCTCTTGGGGCTCACTCTGACAGAAAGTACTGCCTCAGCCTTAGCTTCATCCGGAGAACTTGTGTTCTTGTTCAGAGCCTCCGCCCATTCCGTACAGAAGGGACAGTCCACGGCTCGTAGGTAGGACGGAGCCTCCTTCCCGGCCTCCACGATGACGCGAAGTTGCGCTTCTGAGAAGTTGAGATGATCGTCGGCGAGGTGTTGCATAAGGCTTTCCCTCGATAGATACGGTCCTGAGTCGCATATGGTGCAGCCATACTGAACGCGGTGTTGTAGTTCGTGCTGGAACCATGAGTTGCGATCTGAGAAGGCAAGCCTATCATAATCTTTGGAGTTGCTTGCCGTGCACAGGTACGCCTTTAAATCCACGAAAGCGTGAATCTTCCACGCCCTGGGCTTGCGAAAGTGCTGTATAGTGCGGCAGATCGGACACTCAAACTCAGGCTTTCCCTGGGAGATGTCATCGAGCGATGGGAGTGTGAGAACCGAGCCTTCGGTGTTGAAGGAGGTGGATGCGGAGATAAACGAGACATTGTCATCATCCTCTGCAGGAACTGCAAGATTGTTGATCACCTTGGCTGGGAGAAGAGTAGTTGCCTTGCTAGACTGCTTGATGGAGGCGTCCGCGGGATCCTGGACAGAAGTTACTGCTACGCTTCTGGCGGTATAGTGAGGACATGTCGTATTCAGCACTGGGTTGCTCCTGGAGTTGTGTTTTGGCGAGTCGCTCGAGATGCAGAGTTGCCGGAAGGAGCTCGGGATGTTTACCGATGCGAAGACGAGTGCGGAAATGGCCGCCGCAGTTACATGGCTCAACGACGTGAGTGGCGAAGCGGGTCCGGATTATGCTGAGGCGATCAGCTGGTGCTTGACCGGGATCAGGGCGATACCGACGGACACGCAGGAATGGCGGAAACAGATGTTGCTACAGGTTTTGAAGCGGCTGGAAAAATGCTACAGTGACCTGAAAGGAGGACCAAAGGAAACTACCTAGGTATGGGTCGAGGGCGATGCGCTGGGTTGATCATGTCGGGAAGGAAATGGCGTGGAAGGCGGATATCAGAGGTCGCTGTAGGTGGCGTAGGCTGGCACCCTTCCCATTTTATATCCTGAGGAGTACACTAGAATGCTGGATCAGTTGTACTAGAGCGAGTTGAACGAGATACTGATGGGTCTCATGCGATACAGTATGTGGATCGTAGCTGTTGTATGTTATGTTTTTGCTGTTTTTGTTTTGCTGTTTGTTGCCGCCATTTTCAAGAGCTGGTGCTGGGGCAGTGGAGATGTCTATGGACGACAGGGGGAAGCACATGCCGTAATACTAGCGGTACTGGGAGACTAATTATGCCCGATATGTAGAGCTCCTGCGGAGTACATTGTCCCAGCAATGCTCATCGTATGCAATGGCATCGCAAAACGTTTGCAAGTCGCAACCTAGGACGAGTCGAACATGTTGGGGATTGGCTGTCACAAAAGCGGCAATGGCGATTGTGGTAAATTTAGAATAGTTTGGAATTGAAGGGCCATGCCTCCAAATAGCGAGACATTAACGTGAAGAGGTGCCATAGCAGCCTTTTCCTCTTGCTAAAGATGGACGTCCATCGCTGCCAGACCGGGGAGCTTCCGGTCCGGAACAATGCCACGTATCGAGCCATGGCGATATATGACGTTATTAGAGGCATTACACAAGATGTCATATTCTCAAAAATTTCAGCCCAGCCCGATATTAACGCTAGATGACTTTTATCTCGACCTACGACGTCATACTGGGTATGTTCTGTCGGTCCGGGACCCGCCCCGCCGCTTCCGCAGCCTAGGCCCAGTTTAGCTGAATCGAATGGACCGAGATGCCACCGCTCACCGAGAGGGGCCTCACCGAGGAGTTGGCAATGTTGTTGATAGTAGACTCCCCAGGTTGAAGTTTTAACAAGCAAATAAAAATGTTCCAGACCCTCCCAGAGAAAAGCCAATTCAAAAAGTCAATGGAACTATAAATGTAGTGTAGCAAATAATATACCGTTGCGTTGCCAGCTCTTCGTAAAGGCGAACTTCAACCCACAGACCTCGGCGGCTTCATGGTCGTATAGTGGACCATGCGGCTCAGCTCCACTGCAACAGCCAAACATGTCCAACAGCACAGAACGTGCTATGATAAGAGAATGGGGGTGCTAAGGCAAGTCATGGCATCGGAAAACTCGTTACTGATAAGTACAAGTTTCTCACCCAGCCCGCTCCTGTCTGTCTCTCTCTTGTAACCCACACAACCACCATGTCGAACTATCTCCCGTCCTTTTCAGCGCCATCCTCAAGGCCGACTTCGCCTCTGGGCGCGCCAGGCTCGCCCTTCGTTTCTCGACCCACAAGCTTCTTTGCTGGCTCACGGGCAAACTCGTGGGTTGGTGGACCGTCCCGGAAGAACTCGACGGCTGTCCCTTCCGCCGTCCCCTCGAGAGCCAACAGTACATGGAGCAAGGAACATTCCGACCCTGAGACCACGGACGTGGAGGGCGTCGTCAATAATAACAGGGAAAAAGCTCAGCCTAGTGCTGGACGGATTGTGGGCGGAAAACATGTCGACAGCAGCAACGAAGAGATCGACTCCGACTGCGGCCCTATCACGACGGTCGATATCGACATGCCTCTCACACTGACAGAGGTGGTATACGAAGATGGGAAGGAGTATATTGTTCTCGGCTTTGCTACGGGCGACAAGGGGAACCCATTCAACTGGAACCCATGGTACAAGCGGTCCATCTCAACTATCCTCAATCTGATGACCCTATTCATCGGCCTCGCAACCACAGCGTACAGCTCTGGCATCAGTAGTATGGTTGAGGATCTCGACGCATCAAACATTCAAGGCCAACTGGGTCTCTTCACCTTCAACATCAGCTGTGCCGTAGCGCCCATGGTTCTGGCCCCCTTCTGCGAGCTGGTTGGCCGCAAAGTCGTCTACGCAAGCTCCTTCTTCTGCTTCTCGCTATTGTTCATCGGCCTGGCACTTGCTCAGAATATTGAAACAATCATCGGACTTCGGCTTCTGCTTGGCCTTTTTGGCTGCGTCGGCACTATCCTCGTCGGAGGCACATTCGACGACATGTACGAGCCTCACCACCGCGGTCGTCCCATGGCCATGTTCAGCTACGTCGCCATATTCGGCACAGTCGCTGCGCCCATCTACGCCGGCTTCATTGACCAAGCCCTTGGGTGGCGCTGGATCGAGGGTATCCAAGGCCTCGCCAACGTTCCCCTACTCCTCCTTATCGTCTTCTTCTTCCCCGAGACGCGCGGCGGCGTTGCACTCCATAAGCGGGCCAAAGCTCTGCGAAAGGCGACGGGCGACGATCGGTACGTGTCGGCTGGTGATATCCTAACGCCGAGTCTCGAGTCCATGTTGAAGGCTAGTTCAGTCAAGGCTATTCACATGTTGGCGACGGAGCCAGTTGTCTTTGCCTTTGGCCTTTGGATCGCCTTTTGCTGGGCTGTCGTTTTCCTATTTCTCTCAGTGATTCCCATCACATTCACCGAGAACCATGGATGGTCTGAAGGCGTCAGCGGCCTTCCGTACATCTCACTGTGCGTGGGCACCACACTTGGATGGATGGCCCATCACCTCCAAATGCGCAAGTTTGATCGCCTCGTCGCGGATCCCAACGTCAAAGTGACTCCCGAAGCCCGTCTTTACGGAGCCATGTACGGAGCGGTTTTCCTCCCCATCGGACTCTTTATCTACAGCTTCACGCAGTACTCGTTCCTGTCGTGGGTCGGCCCCGTCATAGGACTCGCGCCCATTGCGTTTGGAGTCTACTTTGTGTTTGAGAGCACGTATAGCTACACGGCTGACTGCTATGGCGAAAGCGCTTCCTCGGCTATTGCTGGTCAAGGATTGATGAGAAACACCTTGGGTGCTGTCACGCCCTTGTTCGCAGATGCCTTCTTTCACAATGTCGGCAGCCAGTATGCTGGATTGATTCTGGCATTGCTGGGTACGGGGCTGAGTCTGATTCCATTTGTCATGTTCAAGTATGGGCACAAGCTCAGGGCTCGCAGCAAGCTTGCGCAAGAGATTTAAGGTCCCCTACTGTCTCAAGCATAGATCATTTAACAGCCATTCGGATGGGATTAGAGTAACAAAATTAGACATCATAGAATAAACAAAGAATGCCTGAACAGTGCAGCCAATTTAGTCCAAGGTGACCATTTCCCAATTCAAACAATGGCTCATGTTTCACGTTTCACTGCAGTGGCTGTTAGCGAGACCTATGGAAACTATAGCCAAATCCTTTTCGTGGGTTGGTCGGGGTTACCTTGTCCTCCTCGCTTTGCCTTACTTGTTCTTCGTAGCACAAGGTCTGGCCAGGGTCAATTGGGACACGTTACAGCCAGAGAACTTCTTCTCTCTAGCAAGTGATGCACAAATGTCATTAGGCTCTATTATCCCTCTTTGCTGCACCACTGATGCTTTGACAGGGCGACAAGCGGTTTTCACTGGCCAGCCCAAAGTCGGATCCTGCCTTCGGAGCCTCGGCTTTGGAGATGACTTGGTGGGCTAAACTAAATATGCAATTGCCTGCGGATACTATTGATGATGTGCCGCCTTCCTAGTGGCCTGCGAGTGACACTACTGCCGGCGTAAAGCCAATATCTCAGTTGATATTCAGAAAATCAGGATTTGACGTCATATAATAGTCGACAGCTTAAATACCTAGCAGCGTCTGCCCTGACACTAACGAATCAATAGCTATTGATCCTCTTCTTTCACGATGGGGTCTTTAATTCCGAAGAACGATTACGCCTTCCCGCTGGCACCCAACGACTATGCGCCTGTGCCAGTCCCTTCCTTGTCAGAATGGCAACACCTGTGGAGAGTCTGGGATCTCGTCGCAACCAACATGATCCCTCCTGATGCCCTGATGGAGCAGCCGATCCCATTACGCAACCCTCTCCTCTTCTATCTCGGGCACATCCCGACCTTGTGAGTGCTTTATAGCCTTGGTGAATGTAGGACACTGAACTAAGTTCCCAGCGAGAATATTCATCTAGCCAGGGCGACTGACAGCGCGCCCACTGAGCCAGGGTGCTATCACGGTATTTTTGAACGAGGCATTGACCCAGATATTGATGACCCCTCGATATGCCATGATCACAGCGAGCTTCCAGACGTATTTCCACTGCTGGAAGAGATTCCAATCTATCATGAGCGAGTCAAATTCCGTATCAGAAGTCTTTACGAAACAGGCAAGGCGTACGTAGATCGCTGCGCTGGTCGTGCTCTTTGGATCGGTTTCGAGCACGAGGGTAAGCCTGCGTGATACGGATTGAGGGAAGGCGTCTCGCTGACGGAGTAAAAGCCCTTCACGTCGAAACCTTTCTCTTCAGGACGTCAAGACTGCCTGGGGTCTTGTACCCTTGTGTCAAGCTTTGGACTGGCCTGTGATGGCGTCGTTCAACGAAGTGCAGGGATATACATGGTGGGCTGGCGCTCGTCCCCCGTCTCTGCGCGAACTTCGAAGCATTCACGAATATGCCGAGCAACGGGACAAGGGACATCCCGACAGCAAAGTCAACAAGACACAACATACAGATCCTCTCGCATTGTTCTTTGATCTCATGGGAACGAACTCGGGGTTTCAAAACTTCCATCCCGTCTCAATCACGCACATGAAGGCAGTTTGCGGATTGGGCAACACGGGAGGCGCGGCGGAGTGGACCAGTGATCTGTTCGAGCCGCAACCTGGTTTCAGGCCGATGGATATCTACCCTGGGTACAGTGGTGAGTCTCTAGTGCTGTCATAAAGTCACTGTGGTCCATTTGTATTTCATGATGCGCTAACGTAGCACACTCGGCGGACTTTATGGATGGCAAGCATATCACTATCGTTGGCGGAAGTTGGGCCTTACATCCTCGTCTCGCGGGGCGAAAGAGTTTGTGAGTCTGTCTTTCGTACTTTGCCGCATGTTGCCTGCTAATCCTTGTGTCTAGTCTGAAATGGTGGCAAAGGGGGTATGCCTGGCCGTGGGTGACATTCCGACTTGTGAGGGACATCTGAGTTGGTGTTATTGTGTAACCTCAACAGCTTGTTGATCTCATCTCTTTAAGCATAATGCAGCTTGGACCTCTGCGCCAACTCCACGCGTCATCATCGGATGTTATCTCCAAGCTAGCGTTGCAAAGTTTCTGGGCGAAGCTTAGCCCAGGGAGCCAACGCTCCTCTCTAAATATCATTGGATGGTTCAGCGTCCCAAGCCAAGAACACCAAGCACGCCAAGCATCGAACTCTAGTAGGCAGCGTCATTTTCTTCCAGAGTAATCAAGGTCATAGCGGCTGGGACGATGAAGCCCCGCATATTTTTCGTTCTGCAGCAATTAAATCCTGGCTGAAAGTCATCTTTCATTACTCGGGGCTGAATTTGGTCAAGATCTTGGCGCACAAGTGCTGACGTATCCAAGTCTTGGTATCGCATCGACAAAAGAGAAGCCAAAAGAACGACGAGTACCATGGCTATTTCTCTTGACATCTTTTGCAAACTCTCGCTTGGTGCTGAACGACAGCATCCTATATCGGTCCTCTATCGTCCCTATTTACGCCGTGATGGCGCAAGACCGTCGCCAATCGTTCATAGCAGAAGCAGAACACCCCGTCCGCTCCTCCAAAAACGTGCAATACCTCGACGATGACGAAATCAACAAGTTTATCGACGATCTCAACCACAATGGCGACGGGAACATAGACTACAGCGAAGTCGAGCGAAAACTCGACCACGCGCACCATGAGCTCGCTGTCAATAACATCATATAGTACATTCCCAAACTTGCGGTGCAAAATTCCCTCGCTAGGTTGGCCTCCTGCTTAGCGCGTAAGATCTCCTGAGCATCCCCTAAGCATCCCCTGAGCGAGCCTGAGCATCCCCTGAGCGAGCCTGAGTATCCCCTAAGTACCCCCTGAGCGAGCCTGAGTATCCCCTAAGTACCCCCTGAGCGAGCCTGAATGAGCTATACAGTAAGGATGGAATTAATTAGAGTGCTGCCTATATATAGACTAAATTCTAACTCTATTAAGATATATTTTGCTGCTACTTTAGTAGTAACTTTTTATATTAAAAAGTTAATAAGGCTGCTAAATCTATATAAAGGTAGTTATATTGTATTACAGTATATAGCTTCAATCTGCTGCACTGCAAGTGTGCGGGCACCCTAGCTGGAAAATAGCGGGCCAGTGAAAATCAAGAAGTCTTGTGTGATAAGGGACTAATACTCTTAAAAATACGACTAATTAAATTGCGCGTTAGCGCTCGAATTTACCAGATGTCACCTCTATTACTTAGTTGCTTACTTACTACCCTACTGCTGTCGGAAAGCTTGCGTGGTATTTGGATGACTTGATTGTGTATGTATTGTCTGTGTGTATTTCTGAGGTCTTCCGGCTGTAACTGCATATGTGTTGTAATTACTACTAAAAGTGGGGGCCTGAGGTATCTGCACTAATAGGCAGTCTCAACCCTGGAGGTTACTATGTGACCGCCCGATTAGGTGCTTTATATATAATCTAATCTAATATGCCCCTTCAGCTTGAGGGCATCACCGTTAAGCTGCGCTCTTCATCTTTTCTTAGTTGTTCTAATTGATTAGAGAGATCTGCTAGCTTGAGCTGCTAGGTGAATTTAGTAAATACCTCTTCCGGCAGGCTCTTTATTAAGCTGTCAGTAAGTAATTGCGTTAATAGAGTGTAGATTATTTTAATCTTTTTCTCTAATATCTTTTGCCTAAGCTAGTAGTTATAAATATTAATATACTGTAACTTTATCTATAGCTATATAAGCTCTGCTATAATAAGTTAGATAGTCTATTTATTATTATACTTAATAGTAACTCTTAAGGATAAGGTAGTTACTTAGCGAGCAGTTAGTAAAAATAAGTTGATTTTTAATATTAAAATAAGTCTATTTATAAAGAGGGTTTTTTTAGCAGCTTGAAATAAAGTAAGTAGTTTGGCTTTAGTTATTAATATTATAACTATATCCTACTTATTTGCTCTCTATAATATAATCCCTCTAAATAGCTTTATAATAAAGGCTTATAAGCTCTAATAGTCTGCTAAGTTATCTATAAAATTTATATTAGAAGCTACTTATAAGCTATCTTCTTTATATTTAGAGATTGTACTATATTTAAGGGAAAAAACTGTATATTTCAATAAGGTACTATAGAGTCTAATTAGCTGCTTAATAGTACTATAGCCTTAGGTTCTAGTTAAATCTAGCTAGCTAGCTTGCTATAAATACTATATTCAGTTAGGTTATTATAGCTGTATATATAATTATTCTGACTTTATATTAATAAAGATTAATACTTTTAGAGCTAGCAATCTCTTTATAGAGTAATAGTTCTTTCTGTATTATAGAAGTTATTACTTATAGTCTTAATATATAATCGGCAAGTAGTTAGTATATTTTGTCAATATAGGAGGACTATAAGAGCTATAGTTAATAGTTTCTACAGTTTTAGATTATTTTAATCTCTAGGAACTACTGTAGAGGCTTGCCTCCTTCTAGATAATAGGTCTTCTATAGGTCTTCTATTAGTAATATTACTTAGGGTTTAATCTGCCTCAGAAAGTAGAGGATACAGTTATCTATATAGAAGAAGAAAATAATATCCCCATAAAGCTAATAATAGTTCTCGCTAGATACTTAGCGAAAGTCTGTCTGTAGTAAGTCTTTCTTAAAGTGCTTTTACTATAGAAGAGGTAATTATCTAAGACTATAGAGGGCTTTCTGTAGCTTTAGGATTATTTCTAGCTTTTAATATCCTCTAGGTATTTCTATATAAATCTCTTTATTAAGCTTTATATATATAAAGATGTTAACTGCTAGAGTTACTATATAGATCTCTTAGCTATTAATTGCTTGCTGGTTGCTATATACTATAAGGCGTGCTTTAATCTTTAGGAATCTTTTATACTTATTAAGCTTATAAATATAGACTTAGTAGCAGTTAAGTACTTAGTAACCTTTTACTACAGACTTAGTAACTTTAATCTATAATTGTAATTCTATATAACTCTATAGATATACCTTTTTAGCTATAAGTATTATATTCCAGTATAGATAATTTAATTTCTTTATATATAAGCTAGGAAGTAGCTCTAATAGTTGCTAATATATACTAATAATAGGCTTCTTACTTTTCTATAGTAACTGCAGAGCTTATTCTATTCTATTAGGCTTCTTACTTTTCTATATTCAGTTCGATCTGAAGGTAAGTAATACTTCCTCTATTAAATAATCTAATAGAGCTAGTTAGGCTGCTATAGACTGCTTAGTAGTTACTTATATAGTGTTTTAGTGATTAGAGTCTTCTAGCTAGGAATACTATCTTAAAGGAGATTTTTTATCTTGCTAGCTATTTACTGATCTTTCTGTAACTAATCTTATTATCTATCTCTTTCTTTTTATACCCCTTTATACTAAGACTAGCAGCTAAGGTATAGAAGAATACAGCAGGTAGTAACTATAGGGAAGTAGAAAGTAACTTAAACTTAGCTATTATATATCCTTCTGATATCTCTTTAGGCTTCTCTTATTCTTAATTACTTATTAAGTATTTAGCGAAGTAACTGTCTTTTAATCTATCTTAAATTTTATCTATCTTATTATCTAGCGGCTGTAATACCTACTATTCTGTATGTTCTTATATTAATAGTAGCTTCTAAATTTACTTCTGGATAGCCTTAAGGTCTTCTTTTAGTAAATTGTCCTAAAGGCTCTCTAAGTGCCTATTAAATAGTTGCTATTTATTAAATATAATATTCTGAGTAGTAAAAACCTCCTTCTATAATAGATTCCACACTCTAAAGAAATTACTGGATGTATAGCTAATTAGAAAGCTAATTTAGGCTCTTAGTAACTGCCTTTATAGTCAGTTCCTTTATAGTTGTATGTTAGCTATAAGAGTAAAGACTTTATAGCTGTATGTTTAGAGGTATAAGAGATTAAGCTTTATAGTCTCCTCTAGCTGAAATTAGCTGTAAAATAGCTTATATAGAGTCTTTCAGTTTCTATATATTAATAGCGTATAATTATATAGGTAGGTAGCTGCCTTTATTAACTCTGGCTATAGGTATTTAGGTAGTTTAGCTTTAGTGTGTATTATATAGCTCTTTTAGATAATAATAGTAGCTATTTATTCTGTATTTTTATTTTGTATTTAGATATTAAGTGCTAAGAGTTTAATAAGTATTTTATAATCCTTTAGTAATTTTACAACCTATAGGTATATATCTGTAATTTTATTATTATATTTAATTGCTTTAACTTTAATAGAGTATTAAATCTTTACTATCTTAAGGAAATAGGTAATTACTAAATATAGTGTAGGTATTAACTAATTATCTATATAGTAATTCTATAAGTAACTAGTAGTTCTATCTATAAAAATTCAGACTGATATATAATTAGTATAGCTTTAAGTTATTAGATAGAAATTAAGAATAATATAGTTATCTAGCCTTACTCTAGCTATTACTTCTTATAGAGTCTGTCTAATTATTTAGTAAGCCTTTACTATACTATAGGTATTATAGTTAACAGTTATAATTCTTTATAGTCCTTTAGGCTCTTCTATCTTCAGTTTAATACCCCTTAAGATACTTATTAAATACCTAAAGATATTAAAGCCTAAATAATCTAGCTGTTAGTACTATATAATAGTGTCTCCTTAGAGAGGTTATCTATAAGTCTATAATATATATTTTTATCTCTTTTAAGGTTAATTAAAAAGAAGCATTATTAAGCTGTCAGTAAGTACTTATTGAGTATTTAATATAATTAGTTAGTTTTTCTTCTCTTTAAGAACTTCCTGTTCTTTCTGCTTATTAATAGCTTTAAGAAAGATTCTATTTAATCTCTTAAGATAGTTATTTTCTAGTCTTATATCCTACTAGATATTTTACTTTTTTAACTTTAAAAAGAATATAAGGTTAGTAGTAAGAGCTATATATAGTATAATATTAGAGACTATAAGCTTTCTTAGTAAACTATTAGTAGCTATTAGAATAATAGTTTCTTCTCTATATCTATTAATTAATACTTACTATATACCTAACTAGAAGAAGTCTTCTAGAGGAGCTACTTATAGGTTCTTTATTCTTAATATATTACAGAAGATATCTAGTGTTACTTCTAAGTCTAGAAGGATAGAATCTTATAGTAGATAGTATTTACTAGCTATTAGAGCAGTATTTATATTACAGAACTCTATCAGTCTGAATTATATAGACTCTTTTAGTTTAATCTTTTAGATCTAATTAGCTAGGTTATTTTTATTTCTTTTAATTTACTATTTAACTCAGTTAGTAATATAATTAACTAGTAGAAACCCTTATAGTATTTTCTCTAGAAAGATATAGTAGTATTATATTAGTGGATAAAAGAGATAGTATACTAAGCATCTAGATTTCTTATTATCTCTAATATTCTAATAGAAGTACTTCTTACTTTTACCCCTTTATTAGATATTCTCTAAGTGATTTTTATCTTATTCTTTTTAGCTGTCTCTACTGTAAAAGGCACTCAGTATAATTTTTATTTTCTTTAGAGGCTCTAGCTAGTTACTAATCACTCTATAAATATCTACTATAACTAGCCTAATAGTAAGAGTACTAGCTCTAATCTAAAGGGTCTAAGTTATACTATAAGTATTAATTTATAACTCTATTAGTATAGATTATAGGGTGCCAGTTAAGTTATTAAGCTACTAATTAGGCTCTATTGCCTCTTAAAGCTTAATATTCTGGGCTTTATTAATAGTATTCCTCTAATATATAAGCTAGTTACTAGTTGCTTAATAGGTTGTAATCTTATTTAGATATAGTTCAGTTAGTATTTTGTAGTATATTTAGTAAGCTTTCTACTTATATTTATCTTTAGTAAAAAAGAACTTATTATAGAGTAACTAAATCTATTTAGTAAGAGACTTCTTATTTAAGTAGTAATACTAAAAGTAGGTTTTATTAATTATATCTATAATTTAGTCTTTAATAGTTTTTATCTTCTTAACTATTTATAAATATAGCTTATTATAGTACTTATAGTTAGTCTATAGTATATTATATATTTAAAGACCCTTCTCTATTAGTTTATTAATATCTTAAGCTTAAATAGCTATATTATTCTCTTTCTGGAAGGTTGGGTTATTATTATCTATTTAGGCTATAATTATATTAGCACTTTAGGTTGAGGTCGATAGGATATTAGTAAGTATTCTATAACTGCTCAATATATATTTCTTATAGAACTTCTTAATATCTAGAGGAGTTAGTACTATAGGTATAAGCTCTAGCTTATTAGTCTTTATAAAATTAAGAAAGTCCTAAAGGTTCTCTCTCTTAGTCTTTATCTTAAGTGTTTTAAACTAAGTGATTTAATCTTTTTCTATAATAAGCCTAGTAGTTAAATTAGTTATTATTATTTTTAATAAGTATTCTGTAAGTGTTTGCTTGCAATCTGTATTCAGTTAGATATTTAATTAAATAGTAATATAGTATATAAGACTCTTAATTGTCAGAAAGCTTATATAGCACTTAGATAACTTAATTGTATATATATTGTCTGTATATATCTCTAAGGTCTTCCGGCTGTAACTGTATATATATATTATAATTACTACTAAAAGTAGAGGCCTAAGGTATCTATACTAATAGGCAGTTTTAACTCTAGAGGTTACTATATAACTGCTTAATTAGGTGCTTTATATATAATTCAATCTAATAACTGCCCACCCCCTATTGCACTGCTAATATAAACTAATTATATTGCCTTTACTAAGTAATATAGAGAAATCCTCTGCCTATAATAGCTTAATCTATATAATAGCTTAATAATAAAGCTCTAGAGATTTCTTATATAACTTTAAGTATACTAATAGTACTATTCTATACAGCTAAATACTATAACTCTATATTATAACTTAATTAAAGAGAAAAAGCTCTTATAGTAAGCTTCTACTTAAAATTAAAATTAGAAGTTAAGAATACTATAATTAGAAAAGAAAAATCTACTATCTATAATTGGTTTATATAACTTACAGTAGAAATTAATAACTAATAATTTAAAAAATAATAAGAAAAGAAAATTAAGAAATTAAAAGAAATCTATACTTATACCTAGAAAAATAAGAAAAATAATACTGATTAAAAAAAAGAGATATTAAGATAATACCTTCTATAGAACTTAACTAGACTCTATGGAACTAAAAGCTATTTAGAAGGACTATTTAAAGGTTAAATATTAAAATTATAAAAAAATAGACTACTTTAAAAGTAAGTATTATATTTTAAAATCCAACTAGAAATATAGATTTATATCTAAAGATATAAATATATAATTTATTAGTAAGAATAACTTACTATAGATAGCAATTTATATAATATAGACTTAAATTATTATAATAACTTAAAGTAGTTATAATAGGGGCTATAATAAAATATATAAATATCTTAATTAAAAAGAAGAGTATCTTATTAAAGCTGCTAATAAACTAGATTTTTAAGTTTAAAAACTATAAAAGCTAATTAATAATAATATAAGAAAAAAGGCTAATAAATAGACCTATTAGTATTAAAAAATAAATAAAGAAACTCTACTAAAATAATAAATAAGACTAAATAAAAAGAATACTAGTTAGAGCTATACTAAAGTAAAAAAAGAATAAACTATTTAAAATAGCTGCAAATTAATTTCTAAGGCAGATTAAAATCTTTAGACAGTATTAATAATATTCTATATAATAGCTATAGTATATATAAACTTAAGTAAAAACTATAATAATAAAAATACTATTTTTAATAGATAACTTAAACTTTTTATACTACTTCTAACTGAATAAAAAATATAATATAAAAATCTCTAAAAAGTAGGAAAAAAATAATAAGCTAAGGTAATACTTTTATATTAAGCAGAATAAAATTCCTTAAGTTTATACTAAATAAAAAGTATATAAAGCAAGAAAAATAGAACTTTTAGTAAATAATAAAAATATTATTTTATTAGTTTATAAGTACCTTAAGGTAGAAAATAAAGAAAACCTTTAAGTTTAATAATAAAATATATTAAATATATAATATAAATAGAAACTATAAATAGAAGAAACCTATAAAAATATATAATAACCTTACTAAAGAAAGATAAACTCTTAATAAAGATATATTTATCTATATTTATATTTATAATATATATTTAGAATATAACTTTCTTAATATTCTCTTAATAAAAAGATTAAATAATAACTTTAGAGTCTCTATTTACTATTAATAATATAAGAAAGTTTTATAGATATTATATATTATCTATACCTACTAAATATATAAGAAAGAAAAAATCTACTATAACTATTAGTTAGTATATATAAGTAATAAATCTATTAAGAATTTATACCTAAAGAAAAAACTTTAATACTTTTAAATTATAAAATAGTATATAGAAATAGAAGTTATATAACTAGATAATAAAGAGAACTTTTTTTTATTAACTTATATAATATTAAACTTTACTATTAATAACTGTAAAATAGAGGAATATTATATATATAAATAATAAAAGGTATAAAAATAATATAAGTAAGAATATAAAGAAATAATAAAGTATATAATAACTAAAGTATTAAAGTATAATAAAGAGAATTATAAAGACTATAAGTAGAAAGTTTAAGATAATTTTTAATATATTAAATATATAATAGCTAAAGAATATAACTTTAATAACTATAAAGAGACTAATGGCTTTAATTAAGCTTAAAAAGATAAAATAGAATATTAAAAATAAAAAGATATAAGCTTAAACTATAAGAATAAAGAAACTGTTTAAAGAGTTTAATATTACTTAATATAAAATATAATAACTTATATATAACCTAAATACCTAAAGTATAAAATTAAAATATAAAAAATTAACTAATATATTAAAAGAATATATATAGAGGGATTTAACCTTTCTAATAGAATTAAAAATAATAAAGATAACTAAGCTTAATATTAATAACTCTAAAAATAAAAATAAATTAGAATATTTAAATTAAGATATAAGAAATATTTAAATAGAAAGCACTTTTAAAATAGCTGTAAAGAGATAACTTCTAGTAGAATAATAAGTATAATATAAAACTAAGTAAAAAAATAAAGAGCTTTAAATATTAAAGTTTAAGTTAAAAGAGTATAGCTTAATATATTAATAAACAGTAAAGTAAAGTAGGATTATATTAATTTCTATATAGTTAATAACTTATAGCTACTATAAAAAAAAGAAAAACTTCTATTTAATTATAAATCTTAAAGAAAGCTTATTCTCTTATAATAATAAAACTATAAGCTATTAAATTAATTACCTTAAGGCTTTTATTAAAGAAAGAAATTAAAAAGTTAGCTTTAATATTATATACTAATAAATTATTATAATATTCTTCTTAAGTATCTATAGTTATAAAAATATAACTTATATTTAAACTAAAAAATTAGCTAAATATAAATTAATTATAATAATATACTTTTTAGTAATCTTAATAAGAAAACTCCTTAATAAGGAAACTTAATATTTAAATTTACTGTATTTTTATTATATATATTATAATTACTAAAGTTTAGATTTAAATTTTAAGCTGTCTTTTTTTTTTTTTATTAAAATTCTATCTAATTTCTTTATTAAGCTATAGCTATTTTAATCTTTATATCTAATAGTTATAAATTTTATAATCTAACCTTTAGAATATCTTAAAATTCCTAATATCTATATTAACTCTTATTTAAATTTACTCTCTAGCTAATACTCTAACTAGCTATTATTTATACTATCTTTATATAATATAAAAGCTTTTTAAACTAAAGGTTATATATCTTTCTGTTAATACTATTAATAAAGTTTTTCTACTTTTAAATTAGCTATTTAATTTTAAAAGCTTTAGTTAATATTAATAAAGTAGCTTTTTCTAATAAGATAAATAATAAATTAATATAAATAATTTAATTTCTCTATAAATTTAATCTATTAGTATTATTCAGAAAGATATATTATAGCTAAAGATAGTTAATATAATCTTCTGTTAAATACTTAAATAATAAGCTTTATTTAAAGGGAATTTTAATAGGCTAAAAAGCTTATAGCTCTAAAGAAATTAATAATATATAGAGTATTTTATTTTCTCTATTATATTTTTAGTATTATATTAATACTTAGTATTATATAGATATAAAAAGTAATTAGTATATTTTAGCTTTTTATTAGTATTAAGTTATAAAATTTAATAAATAATTAAAGTAGTTATAATAAAAGTTAAAGAAATTAGATAATTATTAGTATAAGAGTAGTATACTATTATATATCTATTTAATTAGCTTAGCTATTAGTTAGCTAGTAGAGCTCTCTTTAAAAAGCTATTTAATAAGTATAAATTTTATATTTATTAAATAAATACTTTATAATAAAGTTATACCTACTTTATTCTATTTATTATATTACTCTAATAAGACTAACTCTTATAATTTATTTACTTTTATACCCTACTAAATTACCAGTATATTATATAAAATATAAGAGATATAAAGTGCTATTAAGTATAGTAAGTATAAAATAAGTAAATTATAGATACTTACTGCTATATAAAAAGAACCTAATATATTAAAAACTAAAAAAAAGAAAAGAAATTTAGCCTTAAATTAAAAAGAAAATTAAAATTCTTATTTAAGAAAGCTAACTAAAAGAATCTATAGAGAACTTAAACTTTATTGTATATAGTAAGTTATAAAGTTAATCTTTTTATAATTTTAAACTCTTAGAATATTCTATAATTCTACTATTTTAATTTTAGTTATAAAATTATTTAATAAGTACTTATTATTTATATAAGTCTAATTATAAGTTAACTCTTATATAAATACTTCTAATAGCTATAACAGTTTAGTAGGAAGTATTAAATTAGTAATTTAAAGCCTAAAGATAGAAAGATTAAGTATTTTAAGTATAACTACTTAAATAGATATTAAAAAAAATTAGAACTTAAAGTTCTAAAGGAATATAAATAAATACCTCTATATATCTATACTACCTTTTAAGAAAATATAAATAGTATAGAAATAGATAATTAAATTTAAATTATTAAAGATATTAATAATTTTAAAGTAATAGTAAAAAACTATTAAAAGATTAATTAGTCTATAATTAAACTATATATAATACTATAAATTTAATAGTAAGTATATACTAAAAGTCTAATAAATTCTATATAAAAGAACTTTATAGACTTCCTCTAGAAGTAGTATATAGATTCTAAATAAAAAGAGATTAAATTTTATAATAACTTTATAAAGCTATAATAATACTTTAAGTAGTTATCTATAGACTACTTTAATATATAGAAAGCTATTTATACTTTTTTAAATATTATATAGCTAAAGAATAATATAATTTTAGCTTATTAATACTACTTTAGCCTTTAGCTAAAAGTAAAAAGAGAGATTTATAAAATATAAATTAATATTCTATAAGCTTAAAAGTTAGCTTAAAAAGTTCAATATCTATAGTAATACTTTAACTTTAATAATTAATAATAAAACTAAAAGAAAAGCTATTCTAATAATAGATAAAATAGATAGTTCAAAAAACTATAACTAGAGTTATTAAATAACTTATTAAAAGAAAGAATTTTTTCTTTTAAAAGCTAAAAAAGCTATTTTTTTTAATTTAAAGAAACTAAAAGTAATTATTTAAAAAGTAGAAATTATAAACTATATAGTAAATAATCTATAAAACTTAATCTTATAAATATGTAATATTATAAGTGTAATTAATATAGTTATTATACTATAGATTACTTAAAGTTATAAAAGAAATAGCTATAAATAAAATATATATTTTATACTTTAAATTAATAGATATTTAATCTATTAAATAATAAGTTAAAAAAGTAAATTCCTTAGGAAATAAAAAGATATAAGATTTTTAATAAAAACCTTAATATTAAAACTTAAGCTAATTTCTATTAGTTAAATTATTTAAGAATAAGTATTTATTCTTTAAGTACTTAATAAAAAAGAGATTAATATAGATATAAATACTTATATATAGATATTTCTTATTAGTTATAGATTAATATAGAGACTAAATCTATAAGCTATAAAGAAATAGTAAGCTTTAAGTTTATAAAGCTTTAATAAAGATATTATACTAATATTATTAGTATATTAGCTAATCTTCTTTTTAATAAACTATTAAGAGTTTCTAAGGAAAATCCAATATCTATTTATAGAGGTATTATACTCTAAAAAAGCCAGTAATTTACTTCTATTTTTTAAAGCTATAAGAAATAAAGAGATTATTATTAATACCTATATATACTTATAGAGCTATATATCTATCTTACTATAGAATTCTATATTTTTTATTAGAGATTTAGTTAATATAAAAGAAAAAGTATATATTATATATATATACAGTATAATCTTATTAAATAAATAGCTAATAGTTACTTTAGGTAAAATTTAAAATAAAAATATAGAAACTTTACTCTTAAAGCTTAAGTTAAAATAAGAAACTTTTAGTAAAAAAGCTATAAAAAAGATACTTTTTTTAAATAGAGCTAAATACTTAATTAAGCTACTTAAGAGTAAAGAATTACTATTAGAATAAATATACCTTACTAATAAAAAATAAATAGCTATTATTTATAAGTATCTTATTAAGAATATAGAGAATAAATAGATTTATTATTCTATAAGTAAAGCTAGAGTTTTTATTCTTTTTATACTTAAGAAAAATAGAGAAATTAGAATCTATATAGACTATTAAAATTTAAATACTATAATAGTTAAGAATTATTACTTACTGCTATTAATTAGTAATCTTTTTAATAGACTATTAAAAGTAAAGTAAATCTTAAAGATTAATATTTATAATATCTATTATAGAATTTAAATTAAAAAGAAAAACTGCTAGAAAATAGCTTTTTATACTAAATATAAATACTTTAAATATATAGTTATACTATTTAGGCTAATTAATACTCTTACTATCTTTTAGATATATATCTACTAAATACTTATTAAATTATTAAATACCTATTATATTATATACTTTAATAATATTATAGTATAGTTATAGATATAAAAATAATATATTAAGGATATTAGAAAAGTATTATAAAAATTATAGTAATTCTAACTTTATTATAAGTTTATTTTTAGGTGTTTTAAGATTATAGTATTATTAATAAAGCTTTTAAAAACTAAAAACTAAAAAATAGAGTTCCTTTAGAAATTAAAATAAAAAAAGGTATTTTAAATATTAAAATCTATATTCTACTTTATAACTGTTTTAAAATATTAAAATTTAAAGCTATAGAGCTAAATAGAAATAGATATATTACTAAAGGCAGTTTTAGGTATTTTAATCTAATTATATAGAGACTAATAGAAACTAGTTATATATTAATTTAAAAAGCTTTTAAATATAGAATATTATTAGAGTATTAAACAGTAAGAGCTATTAGTTATTATTAAAAGTTTAGAATATTAAAGTTACTATCTTTTTAAGTTATTAGAAAAGTTTCTTCTATTAATAGACTATAAAGCCCTTAAGAGAGTTATTAAAAATACTAGCTAGAAATCTTTATAAAAAACTAAATAAATAAATATATAGATTAATACTATTTAACTTTAATATTTAATATTAGCTAGAGAAATTAAACTTAACTAATAGAATCTCTTATTAATTAAACTATATAGAAGGAAAAGTAAAATATAATAATATACTTTTTATGTTAACTTAAAAACTATATATAGTTAATAAACTCCTATTAGATATTTAATAAATAATTAGTAAATTAAAAAAGAGAATAAAAGTTATTAAAATATATATATAAATAGTATAGATAAGTTTAATAGACTCTATTAAACTTTAAGTTAAAATATAGGTATTTTTATCTTAAAATTAAAATTAAAATACTACTAAGAAAAGTTAGATACTAAAAGTATTAATTTTTATTATTATAAAAAGTACTAAAAAAGCTTAAATAATAACAGACTAAATAGAGAATACTAAATAAGAGTAAGATTCTTATAGAAGTTTAACAAACTTATTTAAAGCTAGAGTTATTAATTTAAAGTAATATATTCTATACTCTATTATAGAAGAATTAATAAAAAGCAAAATAATATTCTTATTATAACTTTCTATAAAATTAAAAGAATTAATTTAAGAACTATAGGCTAAAAAACTAATTCTATTAGCTATAGTTAGAGAAAGTTTAATAGATAACTAGTAATAAGTTAGAAGAATACTATTATAATAAATAGAGTATATTCTTCTTTAAGAGTAAACTTATAATTTCTATATAAAAAGTATTAAAAGTAGAAATTCTATATAAATACTATAATAGCTTAAAAGCTAAATATAGTAGCAATATAAATACTAAAAAGATATCTAGCTATAACTAACTTTTACAGATTAATACTAATTTCTAACTAGAAATTATTAATATTTAAACTTATATAGACTCTATCTACACCTATAATAATATCCTTCTAAACTTACTTTCTATTTTTAAGACTTAAAATACTATTCTTATAATTAATATCTACTATAGGCAAAAAGAGACAGAGAGTTACACTAGCAAGCTCCTCTAACAGTAGTTCTAAAGCAAGTCTTATTAACTTATTATATAGATTAACTCAATATAAAAAGTACAAAAGCACATTAAATCTCAATTTAAAGTCTTTAAAGTTTCCTCAGTAGACCTCTTCTAACATAACGACATTAAATTGCACTCCCTTAATATTCTTAACTCCAATCAAATTAGTAGGCCCAGTCAATATAGCTATAAACCTCTTGTGCCTCTAGGAAGCGAGCTCGCTTCAAGTTAAACCCCAAGGCCTCCAACATAGGGGCTGCATTCAGCCCTCCATAAACGGCAGCTCTAACTTCGTTTGAAAACCGAGATCGCTTGTAAATCTGTCGGCAGAAGAACCTATTAGTACTATATGTCTGTGGAACGGCATACGTCAGCGACAGTTACCTCGACACTATGTCCACGACGAGTCAATCTTACTGCGGTTGTCAGCCCAGCGATTCCGGCACCCACGATGCCTATTTCTAGGACAAGGCCGGACTGGTTATCAAATTGAAGACTTTTCTGCTCGCTTTGGACGTTATGGTGGTTGTAGATTGAAGATTCGGCTTCTGGCTAATTAGAAAATAAAAGGTCCAATAAGCCCAAACGCCAGATTGATTCGGCTCCCGTGGCCCTTGATTCGGCTTCCGTGGAATCCTATTTCGGCTCCCGAAGACACGGCTATGTCGCAGCTTTCATTCAGCTTTCACACGTCCTCTTTTGCTGAAACAATTAAATCCAGACTACGCGGGGCCAGCAATGACATGTCATCTTCAATTTTTTCGTGTTATCTTCGAAGTCGTCACATGGATGAAGAGTGTATCAAGTCGTCTGTACTTTTGTCATCAAAGAGAGGGAAGAATTCTACGTTGACCGTACCCTTGCTGTTTCCCCAAGCCTACAAGTAGTCTTCAAAAGCTCAGTTGTCAAGGTTGGAAGATTAAAGTCTAGACATCGGGTTTAGGACTGTATATTTGTATGCGATATAAAGGCTCTAAAGGCATGATGCCCTTGAAACATGAGTATCGGTACGTCAGGTCTTACTTAGATACCTTCACCACCTCTGTCAACTCAGACAGCACTCTCTGCCCACCAACCACCTGTATATTGGCCACCAGCAACGTAGTTGTCTCAGTAACAACGCCAGTCTCCTTGTTGGTGTCCGTGAAACGCGCAAACTGCGCGACACACCCTGCGCCAGAGCCGTCCGGCGCATCCCAGCTTTGGATATCCCTAGTGCTCTGGAAGCTCGTCACGTTAAGGATACGAAATTTCATGATAGCGTCGATGAAACTTTGCCGTGAGAATTGGTCATGGTTGATTCTTAGTGACACGATCAGTTCAACTGTCTTTCACCAAGGCGGAACCAATCAACACCTGACTTACTTGGCAGTGAAGCCCTGCGCGACACCCTTATCATAGGCACTCTCGCCGCGACTTCATCGTCTGGCTGGCAGAACATGCGGTAGTAGAGATCCTCAACCCATTTACCGAGGTCAGAAGAGGCACGTGTGGGTTCGGAAGTGTTGGCCATGGTGACTGAGAATGAGGTTGAAATGAATCGACTGAGAATGAGGTTGAAATGAATCCTGGGAAATGGTCAAGATGTCTGAAGATGATTCAGAAAACTTGCACTTGGAAAGCGTCGCGAGCACTTCATTTATACCCAATGTCGAAGTCCTTGGTTTCAATATGGGCGTCCGAGTTGGGAATGGATCCGCACGGACTGAGGTTTAGCGTGCGGAACTCCGCATCTTAGGCCCCGCATCGGGCCGGCCGGGACTGCCGGGTTCAACGCTGACCGCCTTCCTCTCGTAGCAAATGCCGCGAATCTTCGCAGCCCGACTTTCTTACTTTGGCCGTAGTCAGTCCACCTGTGGACTTTTGACAAAGCTTCACAACGTCGCCTCGCGGAAATATGATATCATCAAGGCGAAAATCCTGCTTCGCTTGTGCCCGGGGCAAAAGGCGGTGCGACCTCGGCTTCCCGGAGTGTGGGCGCTGTCTTGCAAGGCGCGTCACCTGCGTGTATGCTTGGATATCACCCGAAGAAGCCCAAGAGGTGTTGCAAAGTAGCAGCCCCAGTCCTTGGATGCCGCAAGAGATTCGACATGACCATCACCTTGACCAAAGCGGTCCAACCGAGACACCTCAGTGGAACCATCACTTGCCCGGGACCAGGAGAAAGCCATGCCAATGATGATGCCACATTTGGTTCGCTGTTGCCCCTCACAACAACTCCCTTCACTCTGCCCCCGGCCTTGGTGCCTCTATTAGACGAGATTGTCGGCCGAGGGAGAACCACATCATTCCTCACCCCAGACCTCCAACTTCAGTCTCCCGACACATCGTATCTGAATGCAGGCTCAGTTTTGCATGCGCCTCAACCTCTATACAACACCAGTATCCCAACGACGTATTTCCAAATAGCCAGCGACAGCTCCATAACCACGGGCAGCATCTTCCAAGCCCGAACGGAGTACGCCGTCGGCCGCCTAGTCCTGCAGGTTAGGGCTCTAGCAGAAACAGGACAGACAGCCTTTATCCACCACACTCATGTCGACGCCTCTCCTATACTGCGAGATGCTTTAGCTGCCTGCTCCCTGGACGTTATGCGCAACTCGGTGAACGTGTTTCTTATCCGGTCAGAGATTGCAAGGCGGGCAGAACTGCTTGTGGAGGCTACAGAGACAGCCATCTCTCTTACGCCGCCCGGTTCCCATTCGACTATGAACCTTGACCTCCTGCCTGCTGTGCAGGCCATGCTTATTTACCAGTGCATGCGACTATTCTCGACTGGCGACGTTGCACAGCAGGCACAGGCAGAGCGAGACGCTGAGCCGCTTGCAAGATGGGTCGGCATCTTGCAAGGACGGACTCAGTGGTCGCGGGGGATAACAGTGCCGGCGGTACGCAGCTCGCTCTTTCGGTCTGGAAAGACTGGATTCAAGCCGAAAGCATCCGACGCACTGTCATCTTTGCAGAGCTACTCGATGGCATCTATAACTTTTTTAGGTTTGGCTGGTACCGAGCGAGTGCGAAAATGGCCAAGCTGGGCTTTACAGGACAGGTCGCCCTGTGGGAAGCAAGATCAGCAGCAGAATGGCACCAAGCAGTGGGGCAAAGGCCTTGGTTTGAGGTGAATATCTCGACTTTCCATGACGACATTGAGGCGGCATTGCCCGACGACCTTGATGAATTGGGAATCGTCATCCGGGCAAGCTATGACGGCCTTGACGCGTTGGAGGAATGGTTGGGTGGCGACAGCAGACTGCTTGAGAAATGGGGGTTAAGGTCCCGGGATGGATTCGTCTCTTCGTGCTATTGATTCACTACAATTTCATGTTTGTTAGCTTGGCAAACTCTCGGTTGTCGATCACCTCTTGTAGCTGGTTCTCGATTCCTTCATCGGCCTCTTCACTACAAGGCACAGAAACAACTGCGTGTCGCAATCCTGCATATAGAGCTCTGCTGTTGGCCACGTTGGCGTCATAATTAATATAATTAATAAACTAATGTAAATTTATATTTCACTAAATAGATTTCTTCTAAAGAAAAAAAAAACTCCTATTTACACTACAGAAACACAATTTCTTACCGAGTGTCTAATTCTCAGAATTAAGAAAACCTCTCAAACATAGCTCCTCGACATCGAGAGCCCCACAGGTTCTTCCCCCCTTTTCATCCTCCAGCGGTTGCTAATCTCGACCAACTCATGGCAGCCCTCCACGGCCCATGACCACTTCGTGAGGAAGCCGGGGGTGTGGCCTCCCAGCTCTGCATATCGTGCGGCTCGCCCCAGACGATGAGGCCCTTGCGCCCGGCGGTGACTTCATCTGTGTCACTTCCTGATAAGAGGGGCAGGGGCCGCCTGGGCTCGGGGACGGTGAAGGTAACGGGCGTGCCTCGTTGCCATGGGGCCGGTGTGGATCTCATGAGCTCGCCGACGAGGTCCTGCAACAGCTCCCATTGGTCGAAGCGGCCTTCGCGCCGGATGAGGTTGTCGCGGACGCGGGGGAAGGGAATGATGTTGATCCAGATGGAGTGGTAGCGGGTTTGCTGCAGGGTGGTAGGGGCGAGGGACGGAGGGATGTCCGGGTTGGGGGGGTAGAGGGTCGTGTCGTCGTAGCAGGGACCGCTGACGGGGCAGGTGGTTGGGTCGGTGAGCCGGGTGTTTAGGATGCGCTTGTTGGAGACGAAGGCACGGAAGACGTTGTACTGGATGAGATGGAGGAGGTGGTCGGAGGAGAGGGGGAAGGTGAAGGGCTGGGGGGTTAGGGCTAGGGCTGGGTGGACGTGGGCGGTGGGTGGTGATACTCGGACGACCATAGCACGCTCGGTTGTGGAGGGTGATGTGCCGGTGTATGTGCGAGGCGGTCGAGGGGAGATGTGCGTGGTTGTTGCGCTCTCTGATGCTGGCTTTGGCGAGGTGTCTTGGGGGGGGCAATCGTCGGGCTCGTCGACGCGCCAGCGCCTGACCTCGAATGGGCGCGACCCCTGAACCGTCTCCGCGTCTTTATCCTTGAGCCGCAGTCCTGTAGGGGTTTCTGAGCACAGCAGGGGATACGGAATCAAGGGACGGACTCACGATGTGCTCTTTGGTTCTTCCGGTTCTGGAGCTTCCTGCGCTGCTTGTTGGTCTCGGCCTCGGTGTTGGCCGAGGCGTCCGCGGGATGATCACCAGCCTGTTTCGCTTCGTCCTGGGGCCAAGAGAGCCGAATCCCGGTATGTCCCATCGTCCTGGTTTGCCGGGCGTCTAGTTCTGTGTGTTGTTGGCTTCGAAATGTGATAGTAGGAGTGAAGAGAGTAGGCCCAATGGTCCTCGGGCCCCGCTCCAGAGCTGAGATGTATCGCCCCGCCGCATAAGGTACGCTAACGCTAACGCAGCAAGCCCACAGCCACAGCAAGCTAGGCTGAAGGAGGAGAAAATGTCATCGAATCCACGGCATCCGGAGCTCCGACAAAGCTCCGGGAGGCGGGGCCCCGCTCGTTTGACTCGCGGAGGCTAGGCCGGAAACGGCAATAATGTCATCGTACTAGGCACGACAGGTATCATGTATGGTCTATTGATCTTGATCTAGGTGCATCAACATCACGCCAAATGGCTGCGTTAAAGTTTTCAATCATGTCCTATCTCCATTGAGCGATTTTGAAGTGAACCGTGATTTGTAAGTTATTTTCTACATTGTGGTCTTGCAAAGTGACACTCTCCTGGAATAAGCTCTACTGGTGTTGCAGCAATCTGGAGAGAGAGGAGACTATATAAAATCAACCACCTCCCCCTCATGCTTCAACTTAAATTCAAAGTCACTCAAGATCATCAACACTGGACTTTTCCTTCTCGCTACCATCAACTCTCTTTCAGACTAAATAAGTCGTCACTCATCACCGCTCACGACATCCCAAACCAATACCAATATGTCTCGCTACGCCGCTGCCCACATCAAGCCCGAGGGCCCCGGTGACGCCCGCCCTACAGCCCTCCAGATCATCAAGGACGAAGGCGTCGAGGGCAAGCTCCAGGGCCAGGTTATCGTCATCACCGGCACCTCCTCCGGCATCGGTATCGAAACCGTGCGCGCCCTCGGCGCCACCGGCGCCACCCTTTACCTTACAGCCCGGGACCTCGCCAAGGCCAAGTCCGCCCTCGATGGCATCTTCGATCCCTCCTGTGTGGAGCTTTTCCAGATGGACCAGGAATCCCTTTCCTCCGTCCGCGCTGCCGCCGCTGCCATTCTCGACAAGACCTCTAAGATCCATGCCCTCATTAATAACGCCGGCATCATGGCCATCCCCGACCTCCGCTTCACCGCCGACGGCCACGAGCTCCAGTTCGGCACAAACCACCTCTCCCACTTCCTCTTCTTCGAGCTTCTCAAGCCCGCCCTCCTCGCCGCCGCCTCCCCCGCCCTCTCCTCCCGCGTCGTTAACGTCTCCTCCTCCGGCCACAACCTCCACGGCATCAACGACGCCGACAACTACGCCTTCCAGCGCGGCGACTACGATCCCAACGCCGCCTACGGCCAGTCTAAGACGGCAAACATCTACATGGCCAACGAGATTGAGCGCCGCTACGGCGCGCATCACCTGCACGCAACAAGTCTCCACCCAGGCATCATCCACACAGGCTGACCAAGTTTCTGCCCCCCGACGCTTGGAAGGGGATGGACCACGTGCTGCCGTTGATGAAGAGCGTCGAGCAGGGTGCCGCAACGACGGTGTGGGCGGCCGTCGGCAAGTCATGGGAGCATGAGGGCGGCAAGTACCTTGTCAACTGCGCCGTGGCGGAGCCGGGTTCGGGCGGGGAGGACAAGATGATCACGCCGACGTATGCTGCCTACGCCTATGATGCGGAGAAGGAGGGGAGGCTGTGGAGGGACTCGCTCAAGCTGGTGGGGTTGACGGATGAACAGTAGGGGGCGAGGGGCCGCGTACGCGAGCCTTGTACTCTAGGATTCGAGTTTTGACATGTAGGGAAGTTGGCGTGTTAATACAGGTCCGCCCCTTGCTTTCAGCTATTCAAAGAGTAAGACCTGATTAGGAAGCTGGCAGGCTATACTTTATGCGGTATAAAAACCTACACTATGATTAGACAGGGCTGGTATACAAGATCCTACTACCTTTGGATTCCTCGCCTAACATGTGGCGCAGTAGACTGCATATCCGAACACTGCAAACAGTTCACTGTAACATAACCCGGTCGGCTTGAGTTCTGGTTGAAGGCCTATATCTGATGAGGTAGAAACGGCGGGTTCCTTCACCTCAGGGATTTGTAATAGTTAGGATTCTGCCTTAGGATGAATACCAAAACACCTTGCTCGCCAAGGCCTGTCTTTACTATATTAATTGCCAGCGAGTTTGGCAAGAGGCCCCGGATCACCCGCCCTGTCTCGACGTGACATTCCGCGACTACGCAGCAGCGTCTTGGCATCACCATATCAAGTCAGGCTTGCGCACCGATGGGGGGGATGTCGACACTTGCCATCCGATTCCTTGATAGAAGCAATCACGCCTGGAATGGTTAGAGGGCATGGTATGATTAACAGGATGCTGGACTTCAGAAACTTGGGACTGAATCCACCTCACCTGGTCAGCTGTATTGGATCATATGCAGAGCAAGTATCCTTCACTGCAAGAAAGCAATCCGGAGCGATACAAATAGCTTGGAGCTGCAGTCTAGCAGTTAGTGGGATGACAGCTGCCGGTGGCGCACAGTGGCAATTGAAGACAGCGTCTAGTGTTTTGTTAATAAATTGCGCGTTGGAATAAGTGAAGCTAGTAGATAATAATCTATATATAGCTTAGTTAATAAAGAAGTCTATTTCAGCTGTATTTAAGTTTATAAACATATTAAATAGAGGTAATTTAAGTTAACCTTAAGTTTAATTATAAATATAATATAATATCTGTAAGGGGCGCGCCTGAGTTTGTCCAATAGTAGGGTTCTGTATATTGAGTATCTTAAGCTAAGGAGAGAGAAGGAAGGAAGGAGCGACCTCGCTGAGAGGTTGCTGTGAAAACTCTGCGCGCTCGTTATGTGGCCGGATGTAAGTTCCCCCAGGCCGGACTCTAGCCCAGTCCCTCACTTTAAGCCCAGCCTCTGATATATCCCCCCCCCTTTGGGCCCTCCTGCTGTCCCGATCGGGCCGGGCTAATACGGCTTACTAGTAGCAGCTCGTCAAATAGCCTAATTAAGTTAGCCTTAACTTGTTACTACCCAATTAAGAAGACTATTCTTATCTTACTGTATAAAGAGATATAGTTATAGTGCCTTATATATACTCAGTCTCTGCTGGATTGGGATGTATAGCAGTTTAGTTAAGGGTATCCCTCTATATAATTTTATCTGCAACTTAATATTTAGCTATAATAAATACTATATCTAATTAGGTAGATATTATTATTTTGCTATTTAATTTAGATAACTATCTTACTATAATATATCTATAAATATAGTTATAGTACTATATAAGTACTCTATTATAGTAGAATTATACTATATTACTATATAGTTATAAATTTCTTAATATTATATTTTATCTATAATAAAATATTTATTTATAACTAATATTTTTAAAGATAATAGAAAATATAGTTTTTATTATCTATAATTTATACTTTTAATTCTTAGCTTTATAGCTATTTAAACTCTATTTTTATTACTCTTAAAAAAGATTTTTTTCTTTTTTTAATCTTATTATAATTAATATAGATTTTTTTTTTTATCTTTAGATATTCTTTATACTTACTGCTAACTTACTACTAACTTTTTAGTAAAATCGATTTTTTTTAAGTATTTTTTCTATTTTTTCTATAAATATAATATAAATTTCTTTTTTTAATTTCATACTTTAAGTTAAATTACTACTAACTTATTATATAATATTATTGGCTATAAATAATATTTAGCTAATATTATATTTTAGTATTTTAATATTACCTTCTATTATAAAAGTAGGAATATTCTTATTACTGCTTTAGTTTTCTATAAAATTAAGTCTGAATATAAGTTTATAGTAACTTTATAGCTAGCTACCTATTAATACTCTAGTTAGTCTTATTTAATAAGTATACCTATTATATAGATAATAATAAACTATATATTAAAGTTAGTATACTTTTAATCTATCTTAATCTAGCTATTAATTTATTATATCTAGCTATCTAAAAAGTATTATACTATACTTAACTCTCTCTATCTAGCTATTAATAAGTATAAGAATCTTTCTATTAAGGAATTTATTACTAAGACTATAAGTATTCTATTATATTTCTATAGTAATCTTATTAATATCTTTAAACTGCTATCTATAAGACTATTAAGTATATTCTTTATTATATCTTCTATAGGAATAAGACAGTATAAACTTACTTTATTTTTATTACTATTACTACTAATAAAATCTAAATAAAAATTAAATATTCTAAAAAATTATAGTATTTTATCTATATCTTTTTATATATCTAGCTTAATATTACTAATATCCTTTAGGGTATTCTAGTCTATATAGCTAGCTTTTTAGTTAAACTGCTAACTTATATTAGTTTTACTGCTCTTTTAAATAATTTTACTACTAATAAGAATAAAAATAAAAAGAATAAAAATTAGTCTTACTTTTATTCCTACTGTTACTATACTTTTATTATACTCTTACTGTATTTTTTATTTAATTTATAGGTTTTTATATAGCTAGTATACCTATATCTTTAAGTTAGAGCTAAATTAATAAGTTACTATTATCTTATTATATTCTTTTTATAATATTCTATTTATTTATAACTATAGCTATTTACTTTTTCTTCTTTAGGATATTATACTTACTATAAAGTCTATTTGCTATATTAATAGGTCTATAATATATTTTATATTTATTTAAAGCTTTAAGCTTTTATATACTATTAACTAATTTCTATATTAAGTCTTTATATTCTTATTATTACACTAAAGTCTTATAAAATATACTATATTCTTATAGCTTCTATTAGATATATAGAATCTTTTTAATTTTAAATTTATTGCTATCTTTTATATATAAATAAATAGGAGCTATATATTGTCTTTTTTTTAGCTAGAAAGAGAGTTTTCTTATATTCTTTTTAATAGGTTAATATAAAACTGCAGGTAGGTTATTTTAGGTATATTAAGCTCTACTACATATAAGCTAATAATCTTAATAACTCAGTATTTTTAGTATAGCTAGTTAAGCTTCTTAAAGAGCCTTAGTATTTTAAAGTTCTTTAAATCTACTTAAATTTTATCTCTAACTTAAAGCTTTTTAGCTTAATATTACTTCTTATTAGTATTATTTTTATATAATATTATTATATAACTTAGCAGCTAAAGTAATTTAAATAAATTTATAAATATTATATAGCTTTTTAACTAGTTAGAATACTACTTTCTTATTACTATTAGATAGTAAGTATATTTTTAATTGCCTTTATCTTAAAGGTGTAGATATAGTAGCTATATTTAATAAAGAATAAATTCAGTTTAATAGAGAAGTATTCTCTATTATTAAGTACTAACTAAATAATAGGCAAATAGTAACTTTGGTTCTTCTAAGAGTAAATAATATAGGCTTAAAAATAGGCTTAAATCTTCTAATTATATCTCTTTAATCTACTATTAGTTTAAAAGTAGTAAGCAGTATTAAATTGCTATTCTACTTTAGTTAGCTTATAGAAAGTCTATTAAAACTAACTAATCTAATTACTTTTTTAGTTACTTATAATAAAGTTTAGTATTCTATAAAAATAGTAGTAATAGCTAATAAATTACTATATATATACTTTAGTATTTATAGTAAGTATTTCTTTTAAAGTAACTATATAGATAAATTAGTTAATAATAACCTAAAGGTAGTATAATCTGCTAGTATCTATTAGAGGAAAATCTATAATAAAGTTTATTACTAAGTTGCTATAAAGCTACTTAGAAATAGAAAGAGATTTTAAAAGTTTCTTTTTTACTTCTCTCTAGATATAGTTTTAAACTATAGGAGTTACAGTTAGTAATAAAGATATAAATAAGCTATAAGTAGTCCAGCTAGAACTAGTACCTTTTAATAATAGTAATAATTCTATTCTATTTAAAAGTAACTAGAGGTTATTAAGTTATATTCTAATTAGATAATATAAGTATATAGCTAGTTTTTTATAACCTCTTTAAGCTTTTTTAAGTTATTATCTTTAAAAACTTAAAGTTAGTTTCTATAGGTTAGCTAGCTTTAAGAGCTTATTCTACACTCTATAATATTAATTTTTAACTTAAGCTTAATAGAGAAGTAGTAAGCTTCTTATAATACTGTAGTTAGAGTACTTTAATAGATTTTATTCTACTTTATTGTCTCTTTTTATAAGATCTATAGGTCTAATTATAAGGGGAATATAGCAGTTAGCTATACTATAATTACTATAATTTAAATATAAGTCTTTAGTGGGATTATTAAGTTAGATATAAGCTAGATATATCTATTCTACTTATAGTAGTTATCTATCTCTAGTAATATATTTTATTTATAGCAGCTAAAAGTATTAGCTATAATATTCTTATAGTTAAACTGATACTATAAAGTGAAATTATATAGCTATAAGTTCTTAGTCTAATAGCTTTATTATTCTAAAAGATACTATTTTTTTATAAAATATAGTAAATTCTTATAGTTAGTTATAATTATAAAGAACTTATAGCTAGTTAGCTTTACTTTTTATTCTTTTAAATAGTATATAATAGCTAGTATCTTCTAATTGTAAATTAAATAGTTATATTTACACTTTATAAGTTACTATAAGTAAAAGGTAATAGAGCAGTATACTCTCTATAAGTTCTTCTATAAGAGAGTACTACTTAAAGTATAATCTAATAAATCAGTCTTAAGAAATATCTTTCTTTTTAAATTTTTACTATATTAGTATAAAAGCTTTATAGAAGCAGTATTTTAGCTTTTAAAATACTGCTTCTTTTAGTAATCTCTATTTATAGAATATACTTTTTCTAATAAGATCTATTAAAAAATATAGTAATCTTAAAGAAGTTTAATATAAAAATACAGTAGTAATTAGTAAATTTTAAAAAGTTTTAAACTCTTTTAACTATTATAGATACTTACTACTTATAAATAGTCTGCTACTTCTTTAAGTTATATAAAATTCTCTTTTCTACTATTATAATAAACCTTAAGTGTTTTATCTTTTTAATAGTAAACTTATATTTTTTAGAATTTAAGTTTAGCCCTACTTTAATAAGAATATTAAATACTTACTATATCTTCTCTATATAGTTTTTATAGAACTCTAATAAGTAAATTAATATATTATTAAAATATATAGTTATAAAGTTATTTAGCTCTCTCTATAAGGTTTAATTAATATACTATTAGAATATAGTAGGAGTACTATTAAGTTTAAAGAGGTATACTAGCTATTTAAAAAACTTAAAATAGATATAGAATACAGTTTTAAACTTATATTTAGAGGCTATTTAAATTTTATAGAAAGTAGTAACTATATTTAATTTAATAAACTATTGGATTTCTAATAGATTATAAAAGGTTTTAATAATAAGTAGGAGAGAGTAATAATCTTACTATATAATTATATTAAGAGTATAGTAGTTATAGTAGAAATAGAAACCTCTTTTAAACTTCTTAATAAATAGAATTAAAGCTATAGTAGTTAAGCTAGTAATATATATATATCTCTTATTAAGTAAGTTAGTAAGTATCTTCTATAAGACTAATAACTCTTTTTAAAATATACTATAGAGAGATCCTTAAGGTAATAGAAATTTATCTTCTTTTAGTTTTTACTGTAAGTTTACTTTATAGTTAATATTAAATTAATATAGAGGTAGCTTTTTAGTCTTTATAGCTAAAAATAAATTACTAAACTTTTAGAGAATTTCTATTAGTATATATAAGCTTAAATTTATAGGAATCTTCTTATAAAAAGCTTAGTTAATATTAATAAGACTAATATATCTAATAGATATTATAGTGCCCTTTTAGTAATACTGCCTGCAGTAAGCTTACTAATAGTAGCTAGCTATAATAGCTTTAATAACTAGCTTAATAGTATAGATTTTTTAAATTTAAACTGACTTTTTCTTACTGTTAATCTATAAGGTTAGTCTAATAGTACTATAGTATATTTACTTTTTTTTAACTAAATAGCTAATATTATTCTATTCTATTTAAAGTTTCCTTAGGAATTCTTTTTTTTAAACTCTATATAATATAAATAAAGAAAGTTTACTTATAACTTTCTATTTTAAAAGTTATTACTACTATATTTTTAGCTGTAATAAGTATAGTAAACTTAATAAAACTACTAAATTATTATAACTTTATATCTATAAGTAGAAGATATAGTTTCTAAGTATAGATAGTATTAATTAGAATATATATATATATAGCTGCTATTAATTAGAGCTTATATTTAGATACTATTAACCTAAATCTTTATTACTACTAACTTACTAATTATACACTTTTTTTATTCTATCTATTTCCTTTTTAATACCTCTAAAGACTTTAAAGTTTAATTTTACTCTAAAGCTACTTATTTTTTAATACTCTATTAAAAAAGCTATTATAGCTATTCTATAGCTTATTTATAGCCTTCTTACTATAGGTAGAAAGTTTAATAGCTACTATTTTGAACTTAGTATATTAATTTAAGTAGTTCTATACTAAATAGTTCTATAAGATATAAATATAGCAGTAATAATAGCAGTTAGATTGCAGAAGCCTTATAGTATAATTCTAGATATTTTTTAAAGCCTTTTAAATCTAGTTAATACTAATTATTATAGTATCTCTTTTAATATTCTGTTTTTTCTCTAGATACTATACTATATATCTATAGTATAGTTAGTATATTCTTACTTTAAGATTTTTAACTTTTTAAGTAATCTTCTAGACTTAATATAACTATTTAAAGAAGTTTATTAGAAGGTTAACTGTAATTAAGTTATATTATAGCTATAAGTTAAAAGCTTTTTTTTAAAAAGATTATCTTAATATTATTATTTTAATTAGTTTTACTAGCTTTTAAAATTTTCTACTTAAAAGCTAAAAGAAAAATAGAAAATATAATATTATTGCTCTATATAAGCTTTTATAGTAATATTATAACTTACTTCTAAATATTTCTATTTTTATAATTTTAATTAAAATAGACTATAAAGTTAGTAGGATTATAATAATCCCTTAGGCTACTTAAAGTATAAAAAGTAGTAATAATATATTAAGGCTTAATTATAAAATAGAAGTTAATAAGATATTAAATTTATTTATAGTTATTAATAAAAGAGCTATTAATTCTAATTTTATTTTTTATTTACTGTAATTAAGTAGTATAGTTACTATAGTTCCTAAAAAACTTAAATAAATTTAAAAAGAGTTTTCTTTTTAACTATATTAAAGTCTAAAAAAAGAGTTATTTTTATAATAAAAAGATAACCTTTATAAAAAAGTATTAAACAAACTTATTATAGTTACTATAATATTAATAGAAGGATATTTAGGGGTTTTTTTTTTTTTAGCTTTACTTAATATTATTAAATAGATTAAAGCTATATAGTATTTTTAAATAATAAAAATAAATAGTTAGTATTATACCTAATAATAGAAGAAATAGTAATTAAATAATAAGATTATTATATATTAATTTTTATCTTAAGTTTTAATTTAATCTTTCTAACTTTAATTCTACTATTTATAGTTAATAATCTTACTATTTATAGTTAATAATTTTACTATCTATAGGTAATAACCTTAAAATAGTAATTTTATTCTAAATAATAAAATATAAAAGAGATATCTTCTATTATTAAAAAGCTAATTTTCCTTTTAATAATTATTTAATTTTTTTAACTTCTATTATAGCTATAACTATCTGCTAAATCTTATAATTTAATACTAATAGAAACCTAAAGTATACTAATTATCTTTTATATCTATATAATATTAAGTATTAATATAATATTAAAAATAAAATAGAGAAAATAAAATACTCTATATATTACTAATTCCTTTAGAGCTATAGGCTTCTCAGCCTATTAAGATTCTCTTTAAATAGAGCCTATTTACTAAGTATTTAATAGAAAATTATATTAGCTATCTTCAGCTGTAATTTCTTCCTGAATAATACTAATAGATTAGATTTATAGGGAAATTAGATTATTCATATTGATCTATCGTTCGTCTGAATAGAGAAGGCCGCTCTATTGATATTAGCTAAAGCCTTTAAAACTAGAAGGCTAATCCAGAAGGAGAAGGACTTCGTTAACAGTATCGGCAGAGAGGTGTTTGACTCTTAGTTCGAAGAGCTCTTATGTTGTGTAGAGGTAGTGCAGATAATAGCTAGCTAGGGTGCTGGCTAGAGGGCAGATTCAGATAACTTAAATGGGTCAATATAGGCGTTGGGGATCTTGGGGCGTTAGGTTGGGTTGTTGGATTTGTGACTCTAGATATTAAGGTTAGAATAGCTATAGGGCGAAAAAGTTAGATAGGATTTCAGCAGATAGAAAAAAAAAGCAGCTTAAAACTCAAACTTAGGCTTTAGTAATTATAATGTATATAATGAAAATACAGTAAATTTAAATATTAGGTTTCCTTATTAAGAGAGTAAAAGGATATTATAACTTAAGTTAAACTATTTCTTCTTATAGCAGCTATACTTAATTTTATATTATCTTTTAAATTATTTACTGGAATTAAACTAGCTAGTTATTACTTATTAGGTAGGCTATTAGTTTAGACTTTATTACTATCTACTTACTATAATAATAATATAAAGATATTAAGCTTAAGATAATATAAGAGGTATATTTTAAGTTTATCTAATAGTAGGGTTTAATATATTAAGTATTTCAAGCTAAAAAGAGAGAGAAAAAAAGAAGAAGTAACTTTATTAAGAAGTTACTGTAAAAACTCTATATACTTATTATATAGCTAAGTGTAAGTTTCTTTAGGCTGAGTTTTAGTTTAGTTTCTTACTTTAGGCTTAGCCTCTAATAATATCTACTTTAAATATAAATAAAAATATAATAATAAAAAGAATTATTAGTAGATATATAATTTTTTATTTAACTAAAGTAACTTAAAACTTTAATTAGCTTTTTTTATTATATAGAAAGTGTCTATAAAAAGTAAATTAAGTTTATTTATAAAATAAATAAAGTATAGTATAAATAAATATTAAGTATAGTATTAAATATTTATCTCTATTATTTAAAAAATACTATATAACTTTAATTTATAATATTCTCAGTAAGAAGCTAGTTAGTAAAATAGTAAAAATAAGTAAAGATATATTTTTTAATTCTAAAGAAAGAGTTACAGTCTATAACTATAGAGTAATAGTTATATTAAACTGCTATACTAAAGGGTAAAAAATTAGTTAATAATTATATTAATTATAATTACTAGGTATACTAGCTGCTTTTTTAAGCCTTTCTTACTATTTAATAAATTAAACTGTAATATATAGCCGTAAAAAAGCTTATAACAGTAAGTATAGAGAGTATATATTATACTATAAGTACTATATATTTTATTTGCTATAGAATATTAAGCTTATTTAAGATATTCTTAGTATACTATCTATAAGTATACTTACTATATATAGAATAATTATAGCTTTTAGATAACTTAAGAAGAAATTAAAAAAAGTATTAATTCTTATTTATAGTGCTATATTTCCCTTAATAAGAAAACCTAATATTTGAATTTATTACTAGATATACAGCTTAAGCTATTACTATTAAAGCTAAAAATAATACTAGTAACTATAAGCTAGCCTTAATAGCTAAAAAAGCAGTTTATAGAGGAGATTGAATTTTAGTATAGAAATACTATAGCTATAATTAGATAATAGGATTCTCTCTATTTAATAGAGCTTTTTTATATATATAACAATTAATCTATACTAAATCTTCCCTATTATTCTAAGCTCTAACTTATAACTAAAACCTATTAATTACTTTAGGTTATAAGTTTAGTTACTGTAATTAATATTAAGATTAAAGTTACTACTTAAAGCTAGCTTAATTTATCTATTTCTAACTCTAATTATAACAGTAAGTTAAAAATCTAAAATAAAGCTAGCTACTAAATTAAAGACAGTTTATAGAAGTATTATTACTTTTAAAGATAAAGATATTATAAACCTAAAGGTTAAAAAATAATAATAATAAGAGAGATTTAGAAGATAAAGCTTTTAATAATACTAAGGATATTTAATCTCTTTACTTTACTCTACTAGCTAAAGTTAGATAAAGTAAAAAGGCAGCTATAAATAAGCTGTCTATATCTATACTAATAAAGTTAATAAAGGTATTTTCCTTTAAGAAGAATAGTATTAATAACCTTATTCTAAAGGATATAAAGTTTCTAATTAAAAAGCTTTTTTAAAGTGAAATAGAATTACCTTTAAGCTAAAGTATAAGCCTAAACTTAAAGACTACTCTAATAATAATAGTAATAGTAATATTATTATTATTAATAACTACTTAAAAAGTTACTCTTTTTATAAAGAGAAAACTAAATATAATATTTAGGTTTAACCTAAAAATATAGAGTAAGTTTAGGTGTAAAGTATATAATTTAGTAGATTAAAATATTATAGTAAGTAATATAGATTATAGTCTAATAATAGTAAAATAGTAGATTTAATATAACTAAATATATTAATAGCTAGTAAGGCTATTTATCTATAAAAAAGTGCTAAAATAAGTATCTATATACTAAATAGCAATTAAATAGTTTTAGTAGTTTTATTATAATACTTATTAATAAAACTAAAGGTCTTATTAATAAGAATTATAAGTAGAGTATTAATATTTAATTTATCTGTATAATAAATTATACTAATAGGTATAAAGAAAAAGATAGATACTATTATAGTTCAGACTGTACTATAGAGTGAAAAGTAAGCCTATAGGAATTCTACTAGTTATAACTGCTTAATCTTAACTTAAGCTGTAATATAATAGTATTAATATAATATATATATATAAGTAAGCTAATTAAATAAGTAAGCTAATTAGTAAGATTTATACCTTAAATTGCAATTTTAAAAAAACTCTTTAATATTTAAATTAAGCTTAAAGTATTTAGAAATTTAAAAGTAAGTTATTTAGATAAGATGTTATATAGGGAAATTTCTATAGATTTTATATATTTTTTCTTATAAAACTATTATAAAAACCTTATTTATACTTTTTTTATTTTTAATTTTATAAATAATAAGCTAAATAAATTAATTTAAAATCTAAAAGAAATATTATATTATAACTTTTTCCCTAAAGAATCCAAAATGAACTTTCTAAAAAATCTACTAATTAAATAGCCTCTTTTAAAAAAGTTAAAAATTTCCACTTTTAGCTATATAGTATAATTAATTAGCTTACTTACTTAATTAGCTTACTTATTATATATATTATTTATTTTATAATTTTAATTAAATCTTATATTTCTTATTAATATAAAGTTTAAAAAATTTTAAAAAAAACCAAACTATTATTAATCTTATTATTACTACTATATATATCTATTTTCTTCAGTATAATATCTCCTTTTAGTAGTTATTATCTTCTTTACTATAATAGTAACTAATTTAAAAAATATATTAAATAAATATATTAAATAAATATATTAAAAAATATAGATAGATTAAGTTAAATTTATTTTCTAAAGAAATCTAAAAAAAAAAAAAAAAACTATACTATAGAGAAATTATAAACTTTAAATATTTTTTAAGTCTATATTAAATAGACTAATAGACTATATATTACTATTTTGTAAGATAGATATACTAGGGGGGTCTCGTCATTGCATTACAGCTCAACCCCCCGTTCGTCCCTCACGGGGGGGTTGTTAACTAGCCAAAAGTCCGTTGACTGACCAAATTTAGGTACATTGGCTTACACTAAAAACTCAGTGTTTGTGCTGTATTTTTTGGAGAGCGGTTGTTGGAGTAGGTCCCAATTTTCCTTTTGTTAGTGAGGTACATCATTTTACTAGAGTCTCTACCAAGCTTTCAGGTATTTGGTGAGTCAACGGACTTTTGGCTAGTCAACGACCCCCCCGTTCGTCCCTCACGGGGGGTTGAGCTGTAATGCAATGACGAGACCCCCCTAGTAGACTAATACAGCTTAAAATTTTAAACTATCTCTAAGCTATTCTTAAGCTATTTTAAGCTATTCTTAAGATGTTTTAAGCTATACTTAAGCTATCCCTAAGTTCTCCCTAAGCTATCCTAAGCTGTACTTAAGCTATCCCTAAGCTCTCCTTAAGCTCTCCCCAAGCTGTCCCCGAGCCGTCCCTGAGGCGTCCCTAAGGCGTCTTGATTAGTATTTAGACGCTAATTAAATCGGGAAATTTTACACCGCAAGTTTGGGAACGAACAACAACTCTCACCCCAACGACGACCAAGCCCGTCACTCTTTCTTACGTAGCATGATGGGCTCCAACGCCCTACACGTTCCCCGAGATGAGTTCGCACTCCTCGTACGCAGCTGGAAGATCCCCTCGCTTCAACAAGCTACCAAAGTGGAGAAGGAAGAAAGGAGCTACTTCAAACATCTCCCCGGTTGGCGAAGAATCCGCGCCTACTGGGCCGTCCACGCGTCCGAAGTTGGCTTCATAGGCCTCGTCGTCTCGATGCAATTGGCCTTTGGTATCTGGCAGCTCGGCAAGTATCAGACCACGCCTCAGTATCGCGCTGCTTTTGGCTGGGGCGTTGTCATGGCCAAGACGTGTGCGGGTGCTTTATATCCGACATTATTCTTTCTCATCCTCAGCATGTCACGCTACTTTTCTACTTGGCTGCGCAGGTCATATCATATCTCGCGATTCTTCAACTGGGATCTGTCACCAGGATTTCATATTCGCATCTCTTGCGTTGCCATCCTCCTCGCTACGCTGCATGCTCTTGGCCATCTCACGGGTTCTTTCGTTCACGGCAGCGACCCTGCCAACCAAGACGATGTTGCCAGCGTGCTCGGCCGATATATGGTTCCTCGTCCTTACATCGAATACGTACGATCACTTCCAGGTTTTACTGGAATCACTGCTCTGGGACTCTCCTACCTACTCTGCTTGCTGAGCATGCCTCAAGTCCGTAGATGGAACTACGAGGTCTTCCAGCTTGGACATTTGCTCATGTTCCCCATCATTGGCTTGATGATGGCTCACGGCACTGCTGCACTGCTTCAGTGTCCCATGTTTGGCTATTTTCTCGCCTTTCCAACTCTAATGGTCTTGGTTGAGCGAGTAGTTCGCATCTTTCTCGGCTTTCACCCCATCAAAGCTACTATGAAGGTGTTGGACGCAGACACGGTTGAGATCACAGCCACGATACCTAGCGAACGTCTCTGGAAGTACAAGGCTGGCCAGTACATCTTCCTCCAGGTCCCCAAAATCAGCTTCTTTCAATGGCACCCATTTACTGTATCTTTCTGCCGTGGAAACAGAATGATGGTGCACATCAAGACCGACGGCGACTGAACTGGCAGGTTGCGTAAATTGGGAGGAGAATCCGGAGAATGCGAGATCGACGTCGGCATCAACGGGCCTTTTGGTGCCCCGGCGCAGCGCTTCTATGACTTCAACCACTCAGTCATTATCGGTGCAGGCATTGGTGTGACACAATTCTCGGGGATTCTTGCAGACTTACAGTACAAAGATGACCTGGATCATGGTGGCCCTGGCCATAACAGGCAGGGCCATCGCTGTGACTCGGATGCTACGGCCGCGGCTTCAGACTATACACATAACACCGACAATCGAACTGAAACCGGAGACAAACAGAGAAGCGACGATGCGGAGAAGAGACTCAAAGAGGTCAAAGATAGTCGGAACGGAAGCAATAATGTAAACGGCCAAAGACAACCCAGCAAATTCGATGCTGTCGGTCCGGACCTCATCAGTGAGCAGCGAAAGCCCCAAGCTGACGACTCCCACACCTTCGCCGAAAACTATCGCCGCGTCGACTTCCACTGGATGGTTCGCGACCGCAACTATCTCCAATGGCTGTCCGACCTTCTCAACGAAGTCTCTCTCAGCCAAGAGTGGCACCGGAAGCACGAAGAGCATCCGTGCCTCGACATCCGCATTAACACACATGTCACTGCTAAAAAGAAGGAGATTTCTACGCACGTCTACCGTTGGCTGCTTGAGATGCACCGCACTGAGGAGCACCCGGCCTCTCCGCTTACAGGATTGCTGAACCCAACGCAGTTTGGGCGGCCGGAATTTGATCTGGTTCTTGATGAACATTACGAGGAGATGCTCAAGTTTCGGGCGAATAAGAGGAGATCGACGAAGAAAACAGCGGATACAGAGATCGAGAGTAGCAGAGACGACGACGAGGAATTGAAAGTCGGCGTGTTCTATTGCGGTGCGCCTGTCGTGGGCGAAATCTTGGCTGATAAGTGCAGAGAGCTGACGACAAGAGGCCGGCATGACGGGAGTAAGATTGAGCATCACTTCATGATTGAGGTGTTCGGATAGCTCATGCAATTTACATGTACTAGATTGTTCGCATCCCTAAACACCAAGAACGGTTCGCCTGCTTCAAGCTCGTTCCCAACCGGGTCCAATCAATTCTAGGCGTTGTATCAGTTGCATCGATATTGAGTTAGGCTACCGTAATTGTTGATTCTAGCAGAATTACATGCAGCTTGTAGCACCTAGAGTCAACGAGCGCCGGCTAACACGGAAGATTGGTGAAACTGGGTTTTGTGTTGTATCGAGCTACGCCCTTTGATCCTCCAGGTCCTCAGCTTTGCTGCGCACCTAATTTTGCAATCTCACTCATTGGTGACAGACCATTTCAGCCAAGCAAAGGTCGCGCTTGTTGATGAAGATGAAGAAATATAACCACCAATAAGTAGGACGGTTGGGAAGATATCATGCCTAGCTTAGAAGAAATTACACTGTGGGCTCTTCATCCTGCTTCTCCGCAGGCTGCTTTGAAGGACACGTCGCATTCCTGCATTCGGCCGTGGCCAGCTCGCCCCCTATTTTCTTCTTTTCTTTCAAGTCGACGCATCCTGCATCAAGCTTAGCCGGCATATTTCGAGCCGCCGCTAGCTCCTGTTGCAATTTGAACCGGGCGCATTCCTTTATGCCGTTGGGGATCTTGTATGGGCAGTATCCGCATTCAAACCAAATCCAGGAGCACATGGTGTAGTAGTTGACCTGATATTCGCCAATAGAGCAACGAATGGTAGTTGGGTGATGACGTATATTGTTTTTGTGAGCTTAGTTGACCTACGTGGAAAAACCATATCCTTGTGGATCGAGGTAGATATTTATAAGCGGCATCCCGTTATAAAAGTCTTCCTATTCACTGCCACTTTCGCGTATTTCTTGCATCGCGTTGCATCACTCATAAATGTCTATGTTTTATTCACCACACCCTGCTAAATCTGGCATGGGTTGGTGAATAGATAGCCGGCCAACTAAATGGCGTCTGTCACTGTTAAAGCAAGCCCTCTTACCTTGATCACCTCCATACCAAGGTACGTCTATGTGGCTTATGTTTTATTCTCTACCCAATTTTTTATCACCAATGTCGCCCATGTGACAAGCTCTACCTACAGCCAGACTGTATTCGTGAACCTGCTACTGTGTCCGCTGTAAAGAGAATAACTGCGAGCTCTGGCTTGCAGTCGAAAACCCACGCTCCAATTCGCTCAGGCACCATCTAACTCATGGGTTGAACTGAACGATGGGGACTTTGAGTTAAGGGCATGGTCTCTCTCCCTTAAGTGTGGGCCATCAAAAAGAAGAAAACGTACAACAGCATGGATGCCTCGGTCCAAGTACTAATCTGCCGCTTTTCATCATGGCTAAGGGAGAGGCCGAGAGCAGACGGGATCCTGTATTTTCCAAGAGCTATAGTCGTATGTACCTAACGAGTTGGCAATGTAGGATATGAAGGCATCGCGAGGTGGATACTCGTGGAATTAAGTATGCAGACGCTCTTCCGCCACATGGATAGAAGAAAATATAAATCGCGAAACTTTAGAAGGAGATCGTATGCCTCGATTGTCTTGAACCTCAAGGGTATTGAAATGGTCCCATAAAACCGAGAAACTGCCCAGCTCCAGGAATTGAATCGCAGGGAAAAGACAAGCTGTCCCGACTGAAACTTCTGGAAGACTCTTACAAATCTGATTAACGTCTCCACTACAGCCAGGTCCCCGCGTAGCACTGAATTGACCGCCAGTAGGGGCTTTCTCATTCCCCACATCCGTCGAATGCGGGCCAGTATGGACAGTTATGTATCAGACCAGCTCCTGTTTGTTGAAAGCTGAGATAACAGAGAGTCCCCAAGAAAGTCATGAGAGCTCTTCTAAGATTGCACATGGGAAAGATGTAGGCTCCACCCTCCCCGGCTCAATTTGTCCGCGCATCAGCTCAATTGTCTTGTCCTTCTTATCATGCCAACCCAATGTCGATTTCCCTTTGGCAAGAATTATAAATGAGGGAAGCAGTTCTCTCATATATTGTGACCCATACTCAGCCGTCACAGGGTCTCTGCTGCACCTAGCGCATTTACTGAGACTCGTGGGTATCTCACTTCAGCGCCCCCTCCGTAAGCAAAGGATTAAAAGTGGAATATAAAACAAGTTTTTAATCAATTAGAGCTGCAATTGGACTGTCTGGTATTTAAAGTAGTTGTTTTTATTCCTACTCAACTTTACAAGTTTTAGTAGATCTGGATTAACTCTATTAATACAAGGATGTACTCTTGTATTAAACAAGTGCCAACACACTAAAAGTACGACCCCTCAACCAAGAAACCAACGGTAAACTAGGACTTTTAGCTTGCTGCCATATTATATGCAAATATTTGTGAGTTCTTACCTTGACATGCTGGAGAATATGCTCAAAGCTCAGCGTGGCAATGGTATCCTGAGCCGAGTGGATATACGGGCTCGAATCTGGCATGTTCTCGTCACACACGTAGGCAGCAGGGAATCCAGCCGAGTTTGCGGATGCACTGTATCCGAATGATTAGCCATTGCCAAAGGTTGACAATCGGACCGGAGGTAGACTTACTGGTCACTGCATCCGTATCCACACTTATCAGTCAAAAGCGGCAGGTCAGAGTAGACAGGAACCAGCTTCATGACAAAGTTTGTCAAAGTCGTATCGACATAGTCAGTATACACAGCAATCGCATTGTTCGGCGAGTAGCCCGTCATGTCCTGGTTGACGACAGCAAGAACATTCACGCCAGAGGAAACATATGACTGCATGACGTCCCGGCTTCCGAGCAGACCGCCCTCTTCACCGCTGTAGAAGTGGAATTCCAGGGTGTTCTTGGGCGCGTAGCCTGCCTCAGCGAGAAATTCGCAGGGCCTCGAGGATCACAACCACTCCCTAGAATGCGTCAGCTGGTTACCGCAAGTATTCCGGAGAGAGTTGCACATACAGAAGCGTTGTCGTCAGCTCCAGGAGCGCGCCCGCTTGTCGTGCTACCAATGCTATCATAATGAGCGCTGACAATAACCACGCCGCTCGAAGTTCCTGGGATCTTGGCAATGACACTGGGCTGGTTGTAACTATGCGTAAAGCGCGAGACCGTGATGGCGGAATTGGACGAGCTGACGCTGACGACAGTGTTGTACATCCACGTCGCACTGGTGGCTGCATAGGATCCCCGATAGTAGCGGTTGTAGAAGTCAGCCATGGCGTTGGCCCAGGTTCTGAGATTGGCAATGTTCGCTTTGGCGATCAGGGGGTTTGCCACAGATTGGTGCGAGGGAGCCGAAGGAATCGCTTGCAGTGTGACTGTGTCATCAGCCAGGCGGCCCTGGCTGTTGAGGCGGAAGTTCTCAAGCTCCTGGAGTTTTTATCAGCCATGTTGCAGCAGAGGTTGGACTCTGCTTGGATCTTACAAGGGTATCGGTAATATCGACAAAGCCAATCTTCTTGGAGATCAACTGGTCAAACTTCTCCTCCTCCGTCAACCAGACTCCCGGGTCTTCCTCGCTCGTCTTGACCAAGCGCAAGCCCTTTTCGCGAGCCTTTAGCGCGTCTCGGCGAGTTGGCAGAGAGCCGGGGTGCGACTCGATAGCGCCAGCAATAGCATAGCCGGCGCCCAAGAGGAGCGCAAGAGTTTCAAGCTTGACCATGACTGCGAATGATACAATTGTGCTAAGAAACTGCTAACGGGAAGCATACGAATATGCTTAATTAGTCGTGGGGACACATGTTATATAACGAATGCAACCCCGTACTAGCAATTCGTGATCTGACTTGGTTGGTGGCTTTATTTTTATACATCTAGTAGCCTTTAGGTAGGTGGTAGCAACCCGGTGGCTTCATTTCTACGTATCAAGATGCCTTTGGGTAGGTGGTGGTAACGTCGTCGCATGCGGAGCGGGCAGGATGGCGCTGCAGTGATAACAAAAGTTCGCGGTCATTCTAAAAGAGGCAGCCGGGTTTGTTTTTTCGTCTTGGCAATTGTTTCAAGTTCCGCAAATCGTCCAGGGGCCCGCCAATTAAAGAGAGGATTGACAGTAGGGTCCCCGGGAATTGAACATGACCAATCGGGACATCGACTATAAAGGAATAAGATCAACGATAGATAAGTTAAGATTTTACAGGATTCTATCATCGTGTTCCTTTAAGCGCCGAGGGCTCCGTAGATTTCTGACTCGGCGTTCAAGAACTCGCGCCTCTAACAATGGCCAGTAAATCCTGAGCCCCTTTAGGGTTTGCATGTGTGGAAAATCTCTCAAATGTGATGGGTGTTTTCTGCTGGATAAATCATCCGATATGAGTTCTAATACTACGCCAACCGTCTCCCCGTCCCACACAAATTCACCCACGAGAAAACAATATATATGTATTATAAGGCATGTCTAGCTAATTTATCTACCTGTCCCTCTCTAGAACTCTCTAATGGTTCCACTGGTTCTAATAGCGTCTCTAATAACGTCTCTATCTTTCGCAAGACATCGTGCAGTCGAAATGGCTTAGACAATACATCATCCATCCCACTTCACATAGCAATCTGAACCTGCTCGTCCCTCACATTAGCTGTCACAGCAATGACAGGAACATGCTGTAAAATGGTACCAGAGCTCTGCATCTTCCTTATCTCACGGACACATGTCAAGCCGTCCATGTTGGGCATCTCAAGATCCATCAGAATAACGGACAACCCAGAGCCATCCTTCCGGCAGAAATGCGTCTGCTTGAGAAACTCTAGTGCTTCGATGCCGTCGTTCGTAGCGCTGACGGAGCATCCGGCCTTTTTGAGCTGATTGACTAGAACCTTCTGGTTGATGAGGTTGTCTTCCACCACATGGACGATCAAGTCGCGAGGGTTGAATCCCAGGCTTGCTGTTGTCTCAACTAGTTGTTCTTCAGTTGGTGACCTCGAAATCTGTGGCCGCAGGCTGGTTGGTTTGTTTGCAGGAACCGGTACAGCTGAAGGGACCTCAATCAGTAGTGACTGAGAAGGACCCTCATGCGTTGGTGCATTTGAGCGCCGAGCTTGGACATAGAACCCAAAGTGACTTCCTTGGCCAGCCACAGATGCCACGCCAATCTTTCCTCCATGCAGTTCTGCCAGGCGCTTAGAAATGAAGAGGCCGAGGCCACTGCCTCCATACTTAGCGTGGGTTCGTGGAGATGCTTGTTTGAAGCGTTGGAAAAGGAGCTGTCTTTCTTCCTCTGATAAACCACAGCCAGTATCTTTGACACTGAAGGGCATGTACAACACTTCTCCAGATCCCCAGTCCTCGGAAGCACTAATATTGCTCATGCCTGACTTGGTAGGGACGAATTGGAACCCTGGAATTATCGTGCCATCGGGGGGGTCCCCAGATACGCCTACCATGACGGTGATATTACGCGTATCTGACGAAGCTGTGAACTTGATGGCATTCGTCATAAGGTTAATGAGGGTCTGTAGAACTCGACTTGGATCCATGTTCACCCAATCCACCCCGAGTTGTTCGAATTCCAGGTCTATTTCAAGCGTCAGTTTGATATCCCTGGCTTGCACCTCGGACTCGAACATCTTCAAGACGCGCTGCAGTATGACCTCGGGCTGACAAGCTACCGGAGTGATGAGTAGTAGGTTGAAGTCGAGTTTTGAGATGGTAAGAATGTCGTCCACGATGGACTTTTGGTGCTGGACGCAAAGCACAATCGTCTGCGCAGCATCCACACAGGCATCGATGACCGCTTGTGAGGGAGATACACCGCTGCTGCTACAAGGCCCCAGTGACAAAGAGATATCATCTGCGCACTGCAAGATTGCGCTGAGCGGGTTCCTCATCTCATGCGAGGTGATGTCGATGAACTCGTTTTGCTGCCGTCGTGTCTCTTCGGCTTCGAGAAGTTGCCGCTTTTGCAAGCCTTGAGCCCACTTCAAGTGTGAAATATCCGTGATAGAGCCCATGACGGATCTCAAGGTGCCCGTCGCTGAAAGTTCGACATGTGCCGTGAACAAAACCCAGGAGTCAATGGACTCGTCGTGTGAGTTGACGCGGCTTTCGGCTCTGTTCTTGAGTCGCAGCTCGCCCGACCACGGGAGAAGTTCTGTTGTCAAGCACTGCCAACCCTCTTCCATAGTTTTAGCACTGCTTTCCGAGATGAAGTCTACCCAAGACATTTCAGACTGCGTATCCCTAGTGTGGCCCGTCATTTCGTAGAAGCGGTCGTTGGCCTCGCGCAGAACACCCTCGGGGTTGATAAGAAACATGCCCAACGGCGACAGCTCCGTCATTCGCCGCAGACGGCTTGCCTGCAAGTTCAATTTCTGAGTCAACTCTTCGTTTTCTAAAGCTGCTGCTTCTGCAGCATCTCTACTCCGTCGAGTCTCTTCTTCGAAGAGGATGGTGGATGCCAACGATGCCGCTAGCTGCCGGTTTACGAGAGTGGCAAAAGACTTGTCTTGCTCGTCGTATTGCCTGCGAGGATTGACTCCCAACACAAGGAACGCCAGGACGGCATCTCCGTTGGTCGGTCGAACTGGGAAAATGACGGCTTCCCGACAAGGGTCTCCGAAGCCTCGCCAGTTGATGCCCTCGAGCAACTCCGGGGGCAACGTGCCATCTCTAGCATGAAGAAGCGTGGGCTCTCGGGTCCGCATAGCTTCTCGGAATGACGGCACAAAGCCTTCGTAGCTTCGCTTGAGATCGATTTGTGTTGGAGCAGCAACATGGCCTTCCGGCACACCCAAGGTTCCCTCCAGACGGCATGACTTGTTGGAGATCGAGCTCCGGGAGGAAGTCGACGAGAGATCCCCATCCTCTGCATCTCCCACCGAGTAGAGGAGGGCGAAGGGAACATCGCGATGGTTTTCCTCCAGGCCTTGCAGAACCAGTTGCCAAAAGCTCCCAACGGTAGTTGCCTTGGTGAGCGAATCGCCAAGCTTATTGATGGTCTGCATGCGTCGCTGGCTCAAGACCATTTCAGTCGTCTCAAACGGTGCGTTGTAGAAGCCGACAAGCTGCTCAGTCCCTCCATATAGAGGTGTCAACGACCAGGTAACATTTACTTCTTCAAGGAACCCGCGCCTAAAGAAGGAAACATCATCGTGTTGTATCTGGAAGGCGACTCCCGTACGAGCTACTTCCGCGAATGTCGGCCCAAGTCCGTCCCAAAGTTCTGCCCACGGACCTGAAGCCCCTGTTCCCATCATAGACGGGTGTTTATTGCCAGCAATGTCACGAGCATAGGCCTCATTGTAGAGCATTGTCAGTTCATTGCCCCAGAAGATACTGGCCGGGTGAGGATTGTTCATGCAGAGGTTTGCGACCTGGCGTAGTTCTGGCGACCATGTCTCCATCGCACCCAGTGGTGTTGATGCCCAGTCAATAGTCCGAGCAAGCTGGATATGCGCCGACAGGATTCCTTTGGGCCTGGTAACCGTCCAGTCAGCAACGGCCTTTTCAGGCCTTCCGAGAGCGATTGATCCACTAGATGAACTTCGCCCAATCTCGGAAGAACTTGTCTTGGATATTTGCTGATGCCATGTTGTTCTGGTTGATGGGGGCTGTTTGTAGGAGGCAGCCAGCGTTGTGCCTGTCGCGGTGCTCCCCTCGACAATCGGCTCAGCCGGATTTGGCTCGGTAAGTGAACCAACCTTCGTCTGGCCTGGTTCTGCACTATCTAACTTGCGACGGCGGGGCTTGCGAGGTTCCCTAGTCACTTCGTGAAGTGCGCTTGGCGATAGATTGTGACGAGGGATATCAGCCCGCCACGCTCGATTGCCGCTGATCAGCCTCCATATTTTAGAGACAGTGGAGCCGGTCCAGAGAAGATCTTTGTACAAACACGAAAGGGGGAATATGTCCTTTGAGTCGTCCTGAGTAGTTATTCCTGTGGCCCAGCTCTGAAACGCCCCGTATGGCACGGAATCCGCCTCATCGGCTATTGGATCTGGTCCCTCGTTGCCACAAATAGCGTCAAGCAAACGCTCGTGTAGTCGTAGAGCAGCATTGCAAAAGACTGGGTGAATCGCTTTAAGCCCCTGCGGCAATTCCTCGTCGGGGTCAAGATCAATAATGAAGGTGGGACGAGAGTCTGCATCGAGGACGTCCGTGATGTTAATCGTACTCAAAACGCCCGCAATCTGAGACTCCATAGTCCATTCTGCCACCGTTTTTGTGGCGAGAGAAGCGTGGTGAGGCGTTTGATTATGTTAAAGGCAAAGCAGCACTTCCCTGTGTGAGGGCTGATGACGTTGACGACTGCAAGGATGAGTCGGTGGGTTGATTAAACCTGATTATCTATGGGCCTGCCAATTCGGACTAGGCTAAATTATCGATATTGATGTTGTTAGTACAGGGTAGCGCAGGTTCTTGCGACTCCAACGTAAACAATATCACGACACGTCCTTTAAAAACAACTGTGAATTAAAATGCGCATGTCCAGAGCCACCCAGGCGTTGCGAAATTTGAGACTCCAAGTCACTGGTATAAGCTTTGCCCACATCCGGGTTGCTGATAAACTTGAGTAGAAAGTCGCGGGGGATCTTAGCGTGGTGCCATAACTACCCCCAACAATTGTGTGATCTTATTTCCAGGCAGTAAGAGTCGTATAAAAAAGCCTTGAGTGGGTTTCTAGCTTCTCCTCAAGTATAGGAAATTTTAGGAAGGAGATGCGATATGTGGTCCAGAGCCTGTCGGGAATCTTGCTAGATAATCGATAGTGGAGTCGATTGCGCCGCTGGCATGTGCGAAAAGAATGTTCAAGACTGCTGTCAAAGAGGGTGAGAGAAACGACTGAGCATAAAGTGGAGAGTGTCTAGTTTTTGAGGCCATGATAGTGAGAACACCGATCTGTCCAATACAAGGCGATGTTGAATCTCTGTGTGTCTTGTCAAGATCGGCACTTAGAGATGCGACCAAGATTGCGCTAACTACTAGTCTAACTCGTCAGACTTGTTGAGAACAAAACTTCGGTTTCAGCCAGTCGCAATGCCAATTGATCCGTCGGTTTACACTTTAATTGTACAACTGGAGGGCACCCATGAACAATAGTAAAAAAACAGGATCATAGGTCAAAAAGTGATTCCGCCCGGGCTCGAACCGGGGACCTTCTCGGTGTTAACGAGATGCCATAACCAGCTAGACCACGGAACCGATTAAGCTCTTAGCGAGTAATCGCTTGTGATTGTGGAATTTCGCCCAGAATAATCAGCTGAAGAGCAGTTGTTTCCGATTTTCGGTAGCCTCAACTGACTGAATCACCGACTCAACTTCCGTCGTTCTCGTAGTTGTTCTGACATTGTTGATTCTCTCTGAGGCCAAGTCTTGTAGAAGGCAAGATTGGTCAAATAGGGACAGAGTCTTTCGTTACTCTTCATCGCCTTTCGGTTTTGTCAAAGGATCCGGCCGCCAACCTTTTCATGCGGAACATGGACGAAGTAAGTCTGGTAGAGGCATGCGTCGGGGGAATTGCCATCGTACTATTAAAGTTAGGCGGATATACAAGTTGCCTTTAAATACAGTGCCACAAAACCAAATGGCAGTTTTCCATCATCTCACTCTGCGTGGTCCCCGAACCGGCCCTTCAATACTTCGTCAGCCGTAAGGCGTGGATAGGAACCAAGCGACACTGCTTGGCTTGTCCATCCGCCGTTCTCATGCCTCTAATGATCCCTTTCGTGCGGCCAGATATGATTTCACCCAATTGCAAAGTTACCTTGTGACTTCAATACCTTCATCCTCGATAGGAGTTGTTAGAATGTATTGATTCCCTGTTACCCATTCGGTTAGATCCCCAAGTCTCCAAGTATTTACGAATCAGTAGAACGGAGACTCACTCTCCGACGACACTCAACCTCGATCCGCTTAGCCTCGAGCTACTCCGCTTCTGGAGCTTCTTTGCTCTCTGTGGGACCGGCGTGGGTTCCGCTTCATCATCCGCACCACCTAGATTGATAGGTCGCCCTGTCGCTTTGCTGAGGAAATTTCCCAGCTTGCTGCGACTTGATTGCCTCCCTCTCTCGTTTGCATTTGCCCCACCACTCACGCTCCAGCTCGATCCCGCGGTATCGTCGAATGGAACTTGATACAATGGAGGCGTTACCGGCCCACCACCTTGGTAGGGGTTCGGTAGTTCCGGTTGTTTCTCATGAGGGTGTTCGTCCGGATGGTAGAACCGTTGGTTCTCAATCTCGTATCGGCCCGCGTCGATGGTCCGCTGGTTCTTTTCCATGGTTTGTTGATTCCCAAAGCATCGGTCGGCGGTCGAGTTGAGAGTTCCACGAAGAGTCTCACCAGCGCCCTGAGTAGAAGAAATCAGTATTAACAGTCTTCGTGCGCCTTTGCGGGAACTCACATGAATGCCAGCTGCGGCTTGCTTCAAATTATGAATCGTGGATTGCTGTCTCAGGCCGCCACTCGGCTGCGTCTTCTGCTGCTGATCCGGAGGGTTGATGCAGGCGTGGTTTTGCGGAAACCCCGCCCCAGTTGTCTGTGCCGGTACGTTTGATGGTTGCGAAACGTTGGCTGCAGATGTATGCTGATTCGTGTCAACCGGCCTTGGCTGTCGTACGAGTGGATGGACCATGGAATCATCGAAGGAATTCCGATTGGCGTTGCGTTCAGGAATCGTGGGAATGTTGGTATTGGTCATTGGATTGACTGGAATAGGTAGGGAGTTTGGATCGCGCGGAGGGATGATTCGATTCCCCGGTGTTTCTACACTCTGTCGACGAACCCGCGGAAAATGAGTGTCCGTGGTCTGGTCTGTCGGAGACACAGGTAGCTGGTCATCTCCCACGGACTCATTGGGCGGAGTAGCAGGTGGAGGCGTGATTGTATCTTTCTGATTGCTCGTCGTCGGTAGCTCGGCGGGCTGTCGCGGTTCTTCGACTGTCGATGTCGTGCCGTTGGAATTGGTGACGGTTGTCGTGGTGGTGGTAGTCGTCGTGGTTGTAATGGTCTGGCCTGTATTGGGATTTGTGACAGTCTCCCGCTTGATAGGAGGACTTGTGTGCGACAGAGGATCAACTAGCTTGGGTTGGTTCTCCGTGTCGCTGGTGCGCTCCTTGTCGAATACATTGGGGCTCTTGGACGTCGACATGTTGCTGTCGGCCTCGGTCTTCAACGAGTTGTTTGGTTCATTTGTTCCGTACGTAGAATCCAAAGATGAACTCTCGGGCGCGGGAACTTCTCCGCTTTTGCGCTTGTCCTTGTGGGAGCCGAATATCTTCCATTTGGAGCGCTTCTCCTCGTCCTTACTTGGATGGTCTGGTAGCGACATGGGCGTAGTCTGGTCTTGAAGGATGCTGGAATGCGGTTCGTGACACAGCTGGAGCAATTGATGGTTTCACAGGTGGAATGGATAAACGGTAGATACGGAGAATCACTGTGGAAAGCTATGCTCCTCATCAACGAAATACTATGACGCTGATGAGGTCATTGTACCGCCACATCTGCAGACAGTTGAGAATCAAGACCTGAGATGCTACGCCACAATGCTTCCTATTCGGGCTTGGGATGAGTGATCGTCATTCTTCATCATCTGTGGGGAGCTCTCCAGCCACATATTAGCTCCGGTTCCAGCTGCCTCTGAGATGACATCAACCACATCATCAAAACATATCGCCATGACGGGTGTACAATACATCACTGGGGAAAAATCGAGAATAGTAACTTATAATTCCCATGACACTTTCTATGCCCAAAGGGTTTACAAATTGAGATGGATAAGTTCAATCGGTGTTAACGGAAATGTGAAACTGTCCGCCCCAGCATATGCATGCTCCTCAGACCTCGAGATATTTCAGCGCCTGCATCCGCTTATCCGCAAGCAACAGCAGCCTCTCTATCGGGACCTTGCCACCATCCTTCAGCGAGAGCAACTGCGCCGACTTGATCAGATTCTTGATCTCGCGCCCATTCAGCCTCAAGTCAGCCAACTTCTCCAGCGACGCATCCGACACGTCAAACTTGTGCCGTCCCGCTCGCTCGATGAAGTTCTCCCAGACCTGGCGACGCGCCGCGCTGGTGAGGTCGTGGTATGGGAGGAAGAGGTCTACGCGGGACTGGAAGGCGTGGTCGATGCTGGAGATGCGGTTGGTGGTGAGGAAGAGAATGCCCTGGTAGTACTCCAGTTTCGTGAGGAAGATGGATACGAGCTCGTTGCGCGCCAGGGACTCGCTTGTCCGTTCGCCGAGGAATACGTCAGCCTCGTCGAGGAGGAGCATGGCGTTCCACATTCGACAGAGTTCCAGGGCGCGTTCAAGAGCAGCTTCTACCTCAGACGGCTGGATGCCTAGGTCGCCTGCACTCATAGAGTACAACGGCACTCGCGACCTCTCCGCCACAGCCTCGGCCGTGAATGTCTTGCCAACTCCAGGAGGCCCAAACATTAGAATTATCAGCCCGCGACCCTTATCCGGGATGAAGTCATCAAAGTCCGACGTAGACAGGCTCTTGTTCTCGACGAACGCCCAAGCAAGCTCCTTCTCTCCACCAGGAAGGACAAGCTTCTCGAATGCCTCATCATTCCACATCATCTCCTTCAAGTCCGATATGTTCAGCTCGCAGAATCCCTTTGATTTGAGGTCAAATCCCTTGACCCAGGGTGTAGTCATGAGCAGCTCCTCTTCGGTCAGGGGTCTCAGATCCTCGGTCCGTTCCGCCGGGCCCTTGGCAGCCGTGGCGGTTTCGACGGATGCGACAGTGAAATTGGATTTGTAATTAGTATCGGTCATGTATGCGTCGTTTTCTTCAGCCTGGGGTTCATCTGAATCATCGTCGACTTTGTTGCTGAGAGGTCGCGGCTTCGGCTTGACCATGTTGCAGATGTGGTAGTATGCATATGCGTCGACACATACTTTTCCTGCCACCTAGAACTTGGTTAACAAGTAGTAGATTTGGCATGATGAAAACCACTTACTGGTCGCTGCTCAGGCTGCCCCGTCTCAAGCAAGATCTTGGTTCCATTCGCCACCATGAAGTGGTAGCCACGCATGCTCTCAAACTTCCGTCCTCTCTCAATCATCTCGGCCTTGATCTTGGCAGCGTCACTGGCGAACGAAAGAGGGTAGACGGGAAGCCCGGTGACTCGCTTGAAGCCCTCAAATTGCAAGATGGTGAGAGTGGTGGTCACCCAACCGCACTTTTCGCCGTTCCAGTCCACGTATTCCATGTCGATGGCCCACCGTTCGGGACTATGGTGGTCTGCACGTCGCCTCTTGTACTTGACAACCCTGCAGATGGTGTCGATGCCGTAAAACTTGGTGACGACGATGGAGCTTGGTGAGAAGATCTGCCAAATGTTGTCGAAGCTGACCTGGCCGGTATTCTTAGTCTGGGCAAGCGAGAGAACAGAGGAAGCCAGGATGGGCGACAAGAACGCCAGCAGTGCCGAACGAGGACGCGTTCTTAATGCGTCCCGGGGCCGCAGTGGCGTGGTGATCCTTGAAAGCCTGCCAACGATGAACCAAGGGCATGAAGGGAGGCTCAAAGGTCCAGTCCTGGAGCTCTAGGTCGAGATCTTGATACTTGTCAAGCACTGCTCGAAGAACGTCCCGCATGGCAGGATCGTGCACAGTGATGGACTGGGTGACCCAGCGCCTTTTCACGTAGGCGTGCCGATGGATGATTGGGATGGAGGCGCATCGCTTGTTCAAAGCCAACTCTTCATCGTCGACATCGTCAAATTCGCTCCAGCGGAATTGGCACGAATCGTACCGGCACTCCTGCTTATACCAGTTGCTGACGAGCGTTGATGAGGAATATCCCAGCTGAGAGGCCTCATCGGCACCAGTGCTATTCATGGCTAGTGGTTTGATGTCGACGACACCTTGGAGTACTTCGGTGAACGCCTCGTCTGAGTCCACTACTATGTTTTGACCGTCATCAGAATCCGAGCTTGTCCCGGAGTCGCTGTTGTCCTCACGAGAGCTGCAGGCTGTAAGTGTATTTAGCATGGAAGTGTGCGAGGCAAGGGTGATTACGATTGGCTATCTAAGGAGGAAATTGGCAGAACGAACATGTGGATCTAGTCCTGGTCATTGCGATGATGGGTACGCGAGAGTGGCGTGAAGATGTGTTCTCGACGGCCGATGGATGGAATCGACTTGATGGAAGCTAATGTACCAGAACAATCTGAACTGTGAAAGAGTGATGAAGATGGAAATCACGCAGGCTAGGCGCCCTGTCTCTTATATGTCTGTGTGCATGTCGAGAACGTCACACAAAACCCGAGAAACAGTCAGGCCACCCGGCATGGGAGCCCAAGCAACCCAGGCATCATGTATTGGTCGATTTTGAGCCGTTGGTGCCATCGTGAATATCTGCACGATTGATGACTCTTATGGCCCCCGCTGTAAGCCAATGTTTCTTCCCAGGCAGCAAGGCCCCGCAGAGCTGCATGATGCAACCCCGGTGTTTTGGTTGCCTCGTTGCCTTTTCTGCTTCTGGCATTATTGTGTTGGTCCGCAGAGCTGAGACATATTGTGGATGTAGGTGCGCTTTCGGGAAAGTATTGTGTATTGAGGTTGCGTGCGTCTTATCTTGCTCTGTTAACGCATGCGCGTGCACAATGCACCGTGATTCTCACCATCCTCTCCCAAGTGCAATACGATGTTGCCATCTCCTAGTTTCCATCACAGACTTGCATTCAATAAGCCACTATAAAGTGGTACCTACATATCCTCTGATCTAGCTTATAACCCTCCCGATAATATCCTTCACTTCGCTATCGGTCAATCTCTGGATGCCCAAAATGTCGTTGTCATCCTCGTCCCAATGAGCTGCATTCCCGGGACGTGTGAGAGCCTTCTTAATGAAGGCAATATAATCGTCCCAACTCCGCCTCTCCCTTGTAAAGCCTGTCTGTCGCTAGCTGTACTCTGGACTCCACGTCCAAAGTCGTGATTTGCCAACCGTCGGCACCTACTACCTCCTGACAGAGCTTCAACAGTTGCTTCTGCGACAGATTGGTGTCACTAATCTGTAAGATGTTCTTGCCAGATGTCTTGCCTCGGACGACCTTGATCACAACCTCTGCGATTGTCGATAAAGTGGTTAGACTCAACACTGCATCGCCCCCGTCCCAGAGCTCTGCCTTCTTATTTCTTGGGTCGATCAGCCATCCGTTCAGGCCCCAGTCCAAGAATGCACCAACTCGAATCAGAGTGTACCCAATCTTCCCACTCAAACGGAGCTGTTCGACATACTCATCCACCTCTGCCTTGGGCCCAAAGGTTGGTATCGTTCTCAACACCGGATCGAGAAAGTTCGCTCCAAACTCCGAGGGTATGAAATGACCCACGCCGGCAGCGACACATCCATCAATGAGGATCTTCTGTACGTCGAGTGTGTGCGAAGGAAGAGTCGATATACAATGAGTGATTGCCGTAAGTGCGGATGCCATCGACGATGCTGAAGAATAGTCGACTGTCTTGACGATGACGTTCGGAGCCTCAAGCACGTGCTGAGGGACGCTGGACTTTTCACGAGTCAAAACAGTCACTTGAATTGGAGGCTGTGCTTTGACAAGCGCATCAAGGATGGCAGGGCCAAGATTGCCGGTGGCCTACGCCATATTAGCAAGGTATGGATGAAGCAAAGGAACAGAAAATTTACCCCGGCAATGGCAACAGAAGGAGTAGCCATGAGAAATATGTGAATACTAATGTATGGATGATATTGTATGGAGATAGGGAGAGGCTGGTTGATTTGTACGGTTTTGCGAAGGGAGCGGCGTCTATTTATATTTGGTAATGGATGAATATTCTTTTCGTATATCTTGCCGTTATGGGCACTACGCAACCCCGAGAGAACAAACACCGTCGGATGGAGATAATGCATAGCTACGGACTGTATTGTAAACGCGAGAAGCGAATGTTCGCAATGGGGTTTAACATGTTTAGCCGCATTGTTGTGGCTAGGGGGCAGTACTCGGCGAGGACGTTGATTTGATCCGTTAGTTCAAACTTTAAGCAAGTACGGAGGAAAGCTCTACATCGGACGCGAGTTTCTGCCTCGCATAATCGGCACTCAGGGAGTTAAAGTCCTTAATTCCGAGTGTTAACTAGCAAGGCCGAGGCGCACAACTATCAGATCGCGGGGTCCACCGGTTGCCAACAACGTCCAGCAAATTAGTGCCCTCCCTCGCTTTCGATTCATTCATCGGTCAATCAAGCGTCGAGCAGAAGCTCGAGCATAATCGTGATCTGGAAAAGGAGTCGTATATATCTTGGTTTGCTACCATCTTGATCCCTGGATATACTACGGTATGGTTGAAAGAGAATATGAATCCGTTTCAGTACGGCAACGTCATCGAGGATTGCAAAACGAGCACCGCCGTCCCAACTTGTCACGTGGGCAATGCACCCGGCTGTAACTTAGGGGCCAGGATAAGGCAGTATCAGTAAAAAGCTAGCAGTTGATACCATCCTCCAACGGAACTATCAAACTAGGGACGAGAAAGATGCTTTTCTGCGCCTGCCAACCCAAAGAATTGAAAGACCTTTATATACCAACACAGGCGCTCGCCGTTTCACCATCCCCAGGTAGGGCAACCTTCCGTGAAGTGATGCCCCTCACACTCTTTCATTGGTTAAAAAGTGGTTAAGACAAATCTGACAGTATACATGATCGCCCAACTTCGAAGGGCTCTGCTTACTTATTGAGCTCTAATCTAGTCGTGTACGCTTGAGGAGAACTTTGTCAGCCCGCCCAAACAATCCTAGTGACAACGGCAGGGGTACCAATGCCAATGCAAAAATAGCCTGGAAGATGACGAATTTTGTCAAGTTGCGAGGTATATGGGCGTTGTGTCCTGCTTTCATCGCGTTGCCGAGTAGGATGAAGCAGCCACCAAGTAGCTGTCCAACCGCCCAGGCAATAGTGCTAGTGATCTCAGGACCGACAGGATAGGAAAGCTCCGTCAGAACCTCAAGGACGACGGGACAATGACAAGCGATGCAACACCCAAGACGCCGAGAAGAGCGTACAGTGCACCGACCTCTCTGGACGTTGGCACCCATATCAAGGCCAAGTAGCAAAGCGCTCCAAGAACCCACGCCACACTTGACTACAAGCAGATACTTCTTGTTTCGGTCCACGATGGGTGCCGCAATTCCAGAGGCTATCAACCCTAAAACGATGAGCAGACCGCCACCGATACCGGCCTCGGTGTCAGAAAAGCCATACGGCTTGACAATCTGGTTTATCAGAGTGGTTGTAGCGACGAAGAAGCCAGTGAAGACCCAGAAAGGAATAATGATGAGGAAGAACTCGAGCGAGGTGATCAATCTGCGCAAAGACTCTCGAATTGGGAGCCACATTGTGACACCAGATGGAGCTGGTGGAGTGGGCGGCGCCTCGGGTATGAAGAAGCCCGGGAAGTGCGACCACTGACGACTGAAATAGTTAGATTCATTGTGAATGAATTACAGATGAGACACGCAAGATGCCAAGACGAGGGTTGAACGCACAATAATTGACACATATAGGACCATGGAAGCAACGTCGGCGGACTTGCTCACCCAGAAGGGATTAACAACCTGGCCAACTGCTGCTCCCATCGGATTAGCCAAGCTCATAATCGCCGTAGCTGTCACCCGCCCTGAGCTTGTGAACCATGTCTCTGAAAATCGCGTTGGGGCGCTCAGAACGAGCGATTGCGCCATGCCGAGTAGAGCTTGGCCGACAGCGACGACAGCGACTTTATTGCTGGTCGAGGAGGAGGATCCGGCATATCGAATCCAGTTGCCGATTATGAGTAAACTGCTGCCGGTGATGATGGTGGGACGTAGCCCCCCAATCCAGTAACCGTATTGTGACAAACGTCATGGCAAAATTGGCGAAGACAAAGATGCTGCTTAGCCAGTTTATGGTGGATTCGTCAACACGATAGAATTGAGCTGCATCTGAGACGACGGGTGCAAATGTGAGCCACTAGAGGTGTAACCAGCGGTCAGTCATGACCCATAAACAGTTTATTTAGGAAGGATAAGAAATCTCATCGGGTGGTGGTATTCGACTCCCCCAGGAGATAATCTTGCTCACCATGCTTGCAAGAAGAACATACCGCCCAGCTAACCATCATGTTTAGCAGTGTCAATACCCCAAGTCCGAGCCAACGCATCTTATATGTCCTGTACTGCTCTTGGACGCTGCCTTGGTCGGTAGATGCGCCCGAGTCTTGCCCGGGACCCGGCATGAAGGTCACATAGCTTTTGGCGGCGTCGTCTTTGGCAGTGTCTGCAGTAGCGTCCGTATTGGCCGCACCAACTTGGAGTTCAGAATACTGGGGGCGTCCTGACTCATGTTTGGGCGTGTTTGCAGGATATTACGGCGGGGGCTGCGTTTTGCTAGGTAGATAATATTGGACACCTGAAATGAGACGGTACCCAACGCTCGGAGGAGCGGTTAGACAGAGAGATGCGCTGAACGTAGGAGAGCAGTTGATATATAATGTGTGACTACAGGCTGGTGAATGAAGTCTACCGGTATTTCCTCCGGCAGTTGGCCTCCCGATTGAAGTATGAAACTGACATGACGTATGGAGTTCGGCCATAGCCACTAACACCGTTGTCATGCTCTCCGTATCTAACGCTATTCCCTGGTGAGAAAGGGGGCTCGGCTTCGGCGCCCGCGGGCGTGCTGAGCGGGTTGCGCGGACGCGACACGCGCGGAGAATGCGGCCCGTCCATTTCCTCAAAGCAATCCGCAGGAGCATGCATCCCAAGCCAATTCAACCCTCACAACGCATTCTACACCCTTACTGGGATTTATCTGGAGTGGGACGTTCTTTTGCTTGTTGACCATGGCCCCGCCTACAGATGGAGACGAGAACCAATGAACAGATGGCAGAAACGCCCCTTGGTCGAGTTGTATGACTTCTTTATTTTCCATTCCACTTTCGTCGACGATTTTCTAACTTGGCACTTGTTGACATAGTGTGATCGATGTCGTCTTCGGAAAGTGAGTTAATTCTTGCCATAAACGACTCTCAAACCGGCAACAAATATTGATCCAACAACCCCAGATCCGCTGCGACAGACTATACCCATGTTCCAACTGCCAAGCTGTCCAGAAGAGCTGCAGCTCGATTGGAGCAAGCCAAAAGGGAAGAAAGTCGAAGCAAAGGGTTCTAATATCCTCGCAATAGTAAGAGCTTCCATCATTTTTTCGTCACTTGGATGCACGCTTATCCAGGTTTGAATACAGTGAGCAGAAGATAGATCGCATCGAGTCCCGTCTTGAACGTATAGAGCAGCTTCTGCGGAGCGACACCTCGGCACCGGGCCCCCGAAGTGGCCAGGAGGCTCTTGAGCCGTCGACTATGACGACTTTCACGCCTCCGGTCGACACGGCAGACAGCACCAACAGCGTCTCAAACCAAGGGGACTCGGAAATAGCTTTCGAGGGTGATAGTTCCATGGCAGCCGCAACCATTTTCGCGAGCGAGTTTGTCGAAAGTGCTGTCGAGCGAAGGCCCATTTGCAACTCGAACCCACCTGTCAAGGCAGCGTTATCGTCGCTGAAGCAAATGACCGAGATGGAAAACTGCCAGTCGTTCGAAGTGCTACTCCCAAACAAAAAGGGGACGCTGAAAGGTGGCCTTAGAGGGACTGGCAATGCCCCCCGTGCAGTCAGTTCTTTCAATACTGCGCGAAATTAATGGTAGGATTGTTCCTCAAGTCCCAAGCTAGCGCTTGCACCGAATGCATCGAACATTAACTGAACCAATTACAGAGCTATCACCCATTTCTCTGACTGTCATCTCTTTCTTCATTCCCAAGGAGAGACTTGTCGAATGCTGTCGGGAAATCTATTTTGCCATGGAAGACTACTCACTCTCAAGCTTTCTAATTGCTAACGCAGGTTTACGTTATCTCTTTCAGGAAAAGGCATTTGCAGCCGTAGATGCGAATTCTGCCGACGAGTATCGAATCTTTTACCGCTTGTGCCGAGACAACCTCGAAACAGCGTTAGCTAACCTCGATTTTATCCTACCCTCGAACTCGGAGAACATTGAAGCTCTTCTTCTAGGGTCAGCTACCCTATCCTTATGACTGGCAGAAATTCGAGAACGGGACTAAAGAACTTTGAGGTAGTGTGCCTATGCCGTTGAGGCGTCAAAACCGTTACTTGCATGGCAACTCGTCTCAGGCGCGGCCGGCATGTGTCAAACGCTTGGCTGGCATCGCCTCGACTTGAACGGCGATAGCGCGACTGAGCGGAAGACATCTCTCTTCTGGCTTACATACTTGCTTGACAAAGGCCTTGCTCTTCGCCTGGGTCGGTCCGCAAACATACATGACCATGAAATTACCTTGCCCAAACGACTTAACAAGCCCAGTGTGCCAAAAGGTTGGCAAGACTTGCTCGGCCAATGGATACGCCATTCCGAGATTGCTGGCAAGGCCTATCAAGACCTATACAGCCCCACAGCACTCGGTCAATCAATTCAGGAGCGCTTCGAGCGGGCTAACAATCTTGTTGCTGCGATGAGGCGAATCAGGGATGAATTCTCCATGCCGCTGAGGCAGGCACATGTGATGGAAACCGGGCCAGACTTTGGATCCGTCCCTAATAACCTCCTCACAATGGTTTTAAAGGCCGATGAGGTATGGTACTGGACCACCATGACATTGATACATCGGGCTGTTCAGCCAACAGAGGGCGGCTACCAAGGTTTTTAGTGTTGCGTGTCTTCAGTCTGCCAGGATGGCTTTTGGGGCACATCGGGAGTGCATGCAAATGACAAAGTTGAGCTCTAATATGAAGGCTGCATACTTGCTATGGTATGTACCGCTCTCGAATTCTTCTGACATGTTGGGGTCTGAGTGGATTGCTAACGGAGGTGTGTCTGCAGGACTATCATCTACACGCCATTCGTGCCGTTTATCGTCATCTTTTGCAATGTCATTGAGACGTCTAATCCTGATGATATGCGCATACTAGGCGAATTCAGTGAATCGCTGAAGCCAATCTGCGATACGTCAGAGGCTGTCCAGAAGCTGCATGATCTTTGCCAAGTTTTGTACAATGTGGCAGTTATATACGTCGAAGCCAAAGCTCAGAGCCCCCAGGACCATGACGTTCCCGTTGAAAATGGGTTTGGTGCGTACCTAGGTATTGCGCGAGGGGCTCTCCAAGTAGACGGCAGTCATTGCGTTGCTTCTTTAACTACGCTCGAGGACCTCATGTCTCACACAGGAAACCATGCTTCACAACTGCGGGATTGGATACCAGGGAATACGCAAATGATGGGCATTTCGGAAGAAGACTTGTCCGAGTTTCTAGCACAACTGGGATAGGTTGGAGTACTGTACTTGAGATGATTGTTATGGCGAGGGCACCTGCAATACGTGATACATTCCAAATCTTACATTTCCAAACTTTGCCTCTTCACATGTCATGTCTACCCAAAATCACTCTCAACTAAATCGGCAACTGTAGAAGTACGAGTGCGAATATAATCCAATGCCTTGCAACTGCCCATGCCAGACATAATGTCGGGAACTCGCCATATAGGACGATTCGAAACATATCGGAACACCAACGAGTACCTCATTAGTTTCAAGCATTCCAAATAGACAGGGGAAGTAAAAGCCCGATATTTTGTTAATGCCCCTCCAGCCAAAACGAAGCCATTTCGGTCACCTCATGCGAAACGAATTAATTATACATTCCAGCTCGTCTTCTTCAAACCACGTAATTTAACAATCTAATTACCTTTCCTCTCCGTCGTCACGATGGGAGCCGCGACACCGAAAACCTAGTTAAACACTTCTGCCACATATCGCTTTCCAGAAAGCTGCTGCTTCCACTTAGTCACTGTGCCAGCAGCTGTGACGCCCATCTTCTTATCCACGTTGAACAAGATCGGCCCAAGGCACTCGAAGACCGCATCTGTTGCATCTAGCAGATGGATAAGATCATGTGTGTGAGAAGCTCTTGATATTCTTTCTATCTAATGAGGGTCTTTGGGTCAGTCTTATAGACGAAGAAAATGATGATGACCTCAGGCAGCTGAGGCTGCTGACGAGGCTGCTGACGAGGCCGCTGACGAGGCCGCTGACGAGGCCGGTGGCGATGGACGCCTATGATGAAGGAAGAAAAGCTTCAGTGGTGTGATATAGCAGAAATCCGATATCCCGATATATGTGACAGCATCGGATACTTTCTTGCCACTGCAAATGAAGATGACTGCCCCTTTACACCAAAGCTCGCCAACGACATCCTTATAAGCCCAGATCAGGTCTTGAACATATTTTTGTTCCGCGTCAGGCTCACGGCTGTAGGCCCGCAATATTTTGACGGCGCCTGAACTCTCATGCTCATTCATCTCAGACCGATACATGTCGTCAAGAGCAGGGCCGCGACAACCGTAGAGCAGTAGCGCGGAAGACAATGTTTTGCCATCTCTGGCCCAGTGTACGCGCTCCTGAACGAAGCCTCTGAACGGCGCAAGGCCTGCCCCAGCCGAGATCATAATGACAGGTACTGTGGGAACGACTGGGAGGCGAAATTCTGGCTTTGATGGCCGTAGAGAGAGACATAGACGACATGACCAGGCTTTAGAGAGGCCAGATAATTGGAGGCGACGCCCCGGGAAGCCGGCAACGCGATTGCGCTGTCAAACTGGGTTGATTTGACGACAGAGTAAGTCAGAGTGCCGTGACCCGGTTTCCAGTGCGCCGATGAAGACAGAGAGTAAGTGCGCGGCCGCATCTGGGGGAGCATCATGAGGAAGGAGGAGATGCTGAGCGAGATACTTGGAAACCTCTCAAGCAAGTCGAGGATGGACACAGAGTCCTCACAAATCTCGGCCTCGTACGAAGTACTTGCTAGATGTTCGAGCTTAACTTTGGTAGCGTCGTCGGGCGCTGAATTTGCCAGGGCCAAGATGCCCTTTGGCCTTGCGGTTTGTCCGAGCTCAACATAGCCTGAAAACAAATCCGACGCTGTTATCGGAACGTTCGTAGGCAGTCCAAGGGCTCGGGTAGACTTGATGGTGAGCACTGTATCCCCACTCAAGTTGAGTTTCGATAATACCCGCTGAACGGTTGCCAGGTTATTTGCGGGCAATACCTGGATGCGGTCTCCTGGCTCATAGTTCATGTTCGGTGGAAACTGAAGCTCGAGGTGTCTCTTCTCTGGGGCTCTTGGACTGGACAAGACCTGACAGCCAGTGACTGTCGCCTGGACAAAACCTCGACGCATAGTGAGGCGCGGCGCGTTTATCGATGCTCACAGTAAGATCCACGTCAAACTGTGTGGCTTCGGTATCCGGTTGCAACACGTATCGTCTCTCGAATTCTGGCCAGACCGAGGTTGACAACCAATCTTCCAAGTCGGAAAACATATCACTGACAGCGGAATCCGCCTTCCCCATAGGAACCAGTCTCTGTGGCCCCAGCTCGTTCCATCTCGGCGTCGATCATCGTTGGAACCTTGAACAAGGTAGTTTGCCAATCGCGGTGTCCTGCCTGAGTTTAGCATACTAGAAATTCTGCGAGGAATCAAGAATTTTGCACGAACCGCAGCCAAATACCACATATTCGACACCGTCGACACCTCCACACTCCAGTCCTTGCAACCAGGACACAAATTCTGCGGCGTTATCCGAGGGTTGGCCATAATAGGATGCCGTGATCAACAGTACTGGCCTATTTTTCGGCAAGTTGTCCTTGGCCATGTTTATCGCATTGACTGCGTCGGGTATGAAGCCTTTTGCTTAAAGTAAAAATTAATATATAATAATCTTATTATTTAGCTATTATTTCTTTTATTACTAAATATAGTATTAACTATTTATCTCTATTATTTAAAAATACTATATAGCTTTAATTTATTTAATAATATTAAGTAAAGCTAAAAAAAAATTACTCTTAAAATTATAAAAGTATTTAAATATTAAATAACTAAAAAAAGAAGATGGATAATTATTAATAAATTTAATAAATATTAAATTAGATATTAAATTTAAAAAAATAACTTACTTTCTATTTAATTTTTAATATTACTACAAAATTTCTATTTACTTTAGGGATATAAGCTATTTATATAGTAAATAGGCTTATTTTAGTAATTTAATAAAATAATATTTTAAAAGCTATAGCTATAGTTATATAACCTATTAAAATACTAACTTAATTATTATATATAAATAGAGTTACTATTAAAAGCTACTTTTATAAGAAATAAAAAATAATAGCTAAAGGTAGTATAATAAAAAATAAAAAATAATAGCTAGAGGTAGTATAATAAAAAATATAAAAAATAAATTAATACTTAAAGTGATAAATTAATAATTAAAGAGGTAGAAATTAAATAGAATAATTATTAATCTAACTTAATATAATACTTTAATATTAGAATTCTTATTTATTTTCTTTATTTTAAAACTATTTAGTAAATTAAAAATATAATATTCTAAAGAGCTTAAAAATAAGCTATATATTATAAAGACGGTTTATAATAAAGCTAATAGTTTACTTAAAGTTTTAATATAGTAAGAAGCTTATAGCTAAATTATTACTTTCTTTTATTTTTCTATCTTTTTTAGCTTTTACTTTAAAAATAGATATAATTTATACTAAAGGTTACTTCTACTAATAAAATAATATATAATATAGCCTATTAATAGTATTAAAATTAACTAGTAGTATTATAAAGTAATAAAACTTCTACTTAAGTATAATAAGTAAAGCTATAAGTAGTAGTTAAACTATAAATAGATATCTAAGTATTATATTACTTTAATAGAAATAAAAGAATAAATAAAGAAGAAGATAACTACTTATTTAAATTAGAGTAAGATAGAGAATAAATATATTAAAGCTTAAGTTACTAAGGAGATAGATAGCAATCTACTAGTAAATAAGAAAAGAAAAGTAAAATACATCTAAAAGAGTATTAAAAGGGACAGTAAGAAGCAACAAGCCTTATATTTAACTGCTAGCTCAATAGAGCAGTGTATTGTAGTCAAACAATAGCTGATTATATATGTTACATCTGGTGAATGGTGACAGTAATTGTTAGCTCGAGACTGTACTTGTAAGTTTGCAGAGTGTGTGTGTTGGATGGGCCAATGGGCGCGGGGCTAGTTAGTAGGCAGCGCGCTCAGGCGCGTAATTTTATTTGGGCGCCCATGTATTGGCCGCCATCATCAACGCCCAGTCGACTTTCTTTCAGCATGTCCTAACCGCCTCCTCTATGGGTGACTTGAAGAGCTCAAATTAATTGGTTAGGATCGCGCAGCTGATGAACGCCACTTCTGCAGTTGGGGTCTAAATCTCACCGCCGTGGCTTGCATATTTCAACCTACTTGCCCAATAGTTTGGTGACAACAAAGCCCAGCCTTGACAAAATTTCTGCATATTCACGCCCAACAATTCCTTGGCCCTCGGGCGAAAGCTTGAGTGTGTGGCTGTCCCACAGTAGCTAGCTAGCGGCTAGCATTTCTCCAGGGCTTCCTCTACGACCCTCCTTCCTGGAAGTATATAGGCTAGCCTAGGTCTGCAGTTGGGGTCTTGCTCTCGAATCTTTATCATCGACTTCATACAACATCACAACTGCCAGCTCCGAAGTATTCAGATTCCTGATAGTCCAACATGATAATTACCGACGAGATGGCAACTTGCGAACGATGCGACGAACCAGCAGATATCAAATGCTCTTGCGGGAATTGGTACTGTGAAGACCACTTCGGACCAGTCCACCTCAAGAAGCAGCCAACCCATCAGAGAGGAGGCACAACGACCACCGACAAGGCTTGGGCCTGGGTCTCGGGCAAGATTGCGAGCCTCTCCGATGCGGCGTCTCGAGCAAGGCACTTTCAAGAAGATGAGGTGACGAAATGGTTTGGCCTGCATGTGGAGCGTTTGGGGCAGGATAGAGTCACTAGACTTGTTGAGACGAACAGGTTTTCGTCGCTGATGCAGGAATCAAGGCATCACTTTTCTGACAGCCCTCAGCGACAGTTTCCCAGCATTACTTCCTTCGTCGGTGAGACTGGAGCAGGAAAATCCACTTTGAGTAAGTTGGGCAGCCTTTACTTCCTTATCTCATCCCCCGCCTAGCTGCTAATACTTCGTTCCTCGTTCAGTTCGGTCGCTGATTTTCCACGCCAAAAACTCCCGGTCCTTCAGCTACCTGGAAGCACCTATCCCAGGCGCACAAACTGCATCCTCTATCTGCATTCCTACAACCGGCGAAGTTAACCTGTACACGGATCCAGACTCTTTCGGAACTCAGATCCCACACTTCTACGCTGACTGCGAGGGCATGCTCGGGGCCGAGCCTGATGCTGCACAATATCAGAGAGAATGGGCAAAGTATGGGAGGAGGTACTTGCTTAAATCTAAAGACGGAAAGGCCATTGACCGCAAGACTGCTGTCATGACCATATACCCGCGGTTCCTCTACATCTTTAGCGATGTTATTTGCATGGTCACGAGGAACCAGAAGGCTTGGGCGGACTCTGCTGCAAAGCTGCTCGACTGGAGCCTCGTTGGCGCTCACAACACTATTAATCAATATGCGTTGCCAGCTTTGATTATCATTCTCAATGGCCCAAGCATTGAGAATGAGGAGTGGATATCAGACAACCACGGCTCAGCCACAAGGGCCTTCTTCATGTCCATCGAGAAGGAGATTAGTGAGAATGCCACTATGCGAAAGATGGCAGAGAAGGTATGAAAGATTTTCTAAACATGTGTTGCTTTTTGAAGGGGTCCGACTAATCAATTTGTCCAGCATGGAGACAAGACTATTCAAGAGCTCTTTATGCGGAACTTTTCTAGTGTTCACGTTCACTACATTCCCCTTGAAGGGTTCAAGAACCTCGGGAATTCGCGTCTCATCCTGTCTCAGATTGAACGATTGGCAACCCGAATCAAGTCGGATGCGAGACGCGTCCAACTTGAGAGAGCTAAAAACTGGACATTATTTGATGCCCGACAGTTGGGCATGGTATTTGACTATGCATTTAAACATCTCCAATCAGGAACAGAGGAAGCCTTTGATTTCAGCCGATGTCGTCAGCAGATGTCGCTACCCGAATCAGTTGAAGGCCACATCACTGAGTTTTTGGCCAAATGCTGGCGACACGGAGTCAAAGAAAACTTTAAAGCGGCAGCATCTCTTGTTGGATCTTGTATCGTGCGAAATTCCTTGAAGTTTGACGGTTCAGGTGAGTACAAAGCGTCCAATATTCTAAAGCGGATCCGTTCTGGAGTTGGAAAGATAATATCGACATGAATTAACCTTCATTTTGTATCAAATAGATTTCATCTACCCGTCTGCCGTATTCGACAAACATTTCCATGTCATCTGCACTCGTGCTGCAGATCAGTTCTTACTCAGATACTCGCAATGTTCATATATCCACCCCGAAACTGGGGACGAGTGCGTCAACACGAGCTCCGGACACGTCCAGGGACATCAAGACGCTTCGGGCTTGCCACTTGCTGATGGGGGGTTTGTGAGCGGCGATTTCGACTCCTCCAAGTTCGTTCGTCTGGTGGAGGTTCGTATAGTTGATATGCTGAAGATTATCAACGATCTTGAGTCAGACCGGGCGGAGAGGAGACTCTGTGCAACTAGGATACATGCAACCATCATGGAGTCTGTTCCGCTGAAGGAATTTTGGACCAGTGCTCTGGAGTCCAAGGTTACGGGATATGCCCAACCAACTAGAGCCAGTGTCTGCTACGGCTGCCTCTTCGGCCGACCTGAGTACAAGCTGCCGTGTGGCCATGTTATCTGTGTCAGCTGCGTCCGCGAGTTTGACGAGTCTCTGCGGGACAAGAAGTATCCCGGTCTCGCCATCCACACTTCCTGTATTCTTTGCGGGTCTAGCAAGCAGGATACATGGCCTTGCGAATTCCAATATCTGCCGGACTTGAGTGGCATTCGAGTTATGTCACTGGATGGCGGTGGCGTCCGCGGTATCATCCAGCTCTCAATTCTTTCTCGTTTAGAGGAACTGCTAAATATAGAGATGTCTCTGGGGGAATTTTTTGATCTCATGGTCGGCACTAGTGCTGGTGAGTCACGCGTTTCCCAGCTTTTCCCTTTGCGTCTTTCATTCAGGATTGACTGATCTAACTTATCGAATAGGCGGAATGGTTGCTCTTGGACTCGGTTCAAATAAGTTCACTGTTGACCAATGTTTGGATGAGTATAAACGCATATGCCAGACCGGACTCAAAAATAAGTGGTTCACGAAGAATCGGCTCACCGGGTTTTTGGCTCGGCTCTTCACGTCTTCTATTTACAAGACCGAACCCTTGGAGCATTCTCTTCGGGAAGTCTTCGGATCAGAAGTGTTGTTTGGGCATGAAGGAAACACCCCCAGAGTCGCAGTCACAACAACGGTGGACACGGACAGCCGACTTCTGGCCAATTATAACTGGGGGGATGAAAAGAACTACTTGGATTCCAACATCTCCATATGGGCAGCGTGAGTTTCGAAAACTTTCTATACTTACTACCCATGAGTTATCCACATAAACTAACTGGTGGTCACTCGACAGCGCAAGATGCACTTCGGCGGCTCCGATGTATTTTGAACCAATGAACCATGACGGCCACGCATGCAGAGATGGAGGCTTGAGAGAAAACAATCCCGTTCAACTGGCAGTGAATGAGGCACGGAGCTTGTGGGACTCCAGCCCAACCTTTGACCTCTTGCTATCCGTTGGCTCCGGACATGCCAAGAGCCCGTCATCCAAACCATCAGATATCCCTCTCCCTGGGTGGCTACAAGGCCTCTTCTCGAGCTTGATTGCAACCATGAACGGACAGAGCGCGTGGGTTAAGTTTACTAAGAACGCAGAGGTTGGCGACCCAGTCCTTTTGTCTCGCTCCGACCGCCTCACTGTCGCATTCAAGGGAAAATCTGAGCCTGAGCTAGACAACGTCGACGCCATACCAAATATGGAGCGTGACGCCCAGGAAGCGAAGTTCCTGTACTGCCCGCCCAACAACCAGTTCATGCCCATCGTTGGGTACCAGGGCGGTGATGTCCCCGTCGAGTTATTAGAGGTGCTGGCTGTGCGCCTCAAAGCGTCTCTCTACTTCTTCGAGATGAAGTCACTGATTGTTCAGGACGATGTGTCCATCGTCAAGGGTTGGATTTGCTGCCGCCTCCGTCCATCGATGGAGTCTTACAGCAAACTGATGCATCAAACTGATCACTTCAGCGTCAACGGTCAAGAGTCCTCCACGCTTTGGTTCGACGGAGATAGGAGACTCATGATTGAGGTATCCTTCCAACAGCAAGCTTCTGATGATATGGAACCGATTCGGCTTGACGTTAAGTTTCACGACCATTCATGCTATGGGACAATTAGCGGGTTCCCTATGACCCTCAAGGTGAGTCCGTCGTCTTTTAAGGCTCCCGCTTTCTTCTGTTGAGTGTACTGAGGCTTTGCTTGTAGATGCTGAAGGAGTACTGGGATCGCCGCTGAGCTTATGTGTCACAGCCCAGGCTGAGGCGCGGCAGAGAAATCGCACGAGAAGAAGATATGGAAGAGCTGGCCCAAGGAGATAAGGGGGAAATTGAATAAATTAATGGACTAAGTTCCCGTGATACGCCTTCTGCAAGTCGCTGTCATAAAATGCGACTTAAAGAAGTCTGTATATAAGCAGCTCTTTCCTACTCAGTAATACACGATGGAAGTGCGCCGCATTTCCACTTCTTAACCAACCACAACCTGGTCGTTTGACCTATAATTTTGGAGATGGAAATGCGCCGCACTTTCTTAAAAAAAAAAACGCTTCTGGTATGTGTTGGATCCGTTACGGTCAATTTGATCAAATGGATAGTGTTTAAAGCAGTGATGATAATGTTAATGATTGCTTGGGCTCTGACCGACCGGGCCGGTCAGAGAGGGGTTTTCTGATACCCCTCTGACTAAGGTTATAATATCGATCTATTGGAGGTTTCGTAATACAGGGTTATCCTCTAACAGTATATTAGAGGTTATTAAGTAATGTTGGATGATGACCCTGTATAACGAAACCTCGGATAGATTGATATCCTGACCTTAGTCAGGAGGGGGGTATGAAAACCCCTCTTCCGGCTGATCTAGATGACTGGCAGAAGTAATTAAGATTATTATTACTGCTTAATTCATCTATCTATTTGATGAAATTAACCGTAATGGATCTATTAATTAAGAGTCTTATCTGCTTGTAGAAGCTAGCTGTACTGAGATCTGTACGGCTTTTATCCTCTATTTTAGATTAATTCTACCAAAATCTACAAAAATTGCAATATCAGCTAAAAATACTGCATCTGACTATAAGATCTATCTTGAGACCTTTAAAGATTGGAGGATCTAGGACAAAACCTTCCAGCTGAGGGTAAATGTAGCTGGCCTCTAGGATCTTATTAATCCTGAAGGAAATTAATAGCTAATATAGGCCCCAGTAAAGCTGCTAATTTCTTTCTATTTCCGAAGAATCCCTCTATATCAAATTAAGCCCGAATTACCCCGTTAGATCTATCAGTCTGACAGTTAGGAGTCTTAGACTCTTATCCCGATCTATATACCTGAGACAAATAATCTAATTAAATAAGTCCAGTTAATTAGGGATCTAACTGCTGAAGATAAGACCTCCTATTAGTCTAGCTGTAGAGACTATAAGTAAGACTATAAGGAATATAAAAAGCAGAAGGATTAGATTAATAGCCTAAAGAAATAGATGTTAGATATAGTAGCTATAGGTCTGATAGATAGTGCCTTCTTTTCTTAATAGGATCTTAGGAGCTGGTATATTAATCTATAAGATAGTATTAGAGCCTCTTAGATCTAATAGCAAAATAAAGCTAGAATAAAATATCAGATTATTCTAGCTGCTATACCTAAGGCTATTAAAGATTTCCCTTACTAGCTTACAGACTGGGAATAAGCTATATATTAAGCTTAGACTTTAGGAATAGAGAGCCTAAATAATCTAAAGATCTAGTTTGAGGACTTTAGTAAGGTTATCTAGCTGGCTGTTAGAAATTAGGTTATAATCTATTACGGGATCTATAGGAAGAAGCTAGAAGTAAGGTTCCTATTAATACAGAAAGTTACTGTCACGGCCTGGCCGCAACCTGCATCAGGCCCCGGGCGCAGCCCCACTTTTCTCAGCCTCCCGGAACGGAACATAGTTTAGCCACATGTGATCACTCCGTGATCACCTCTGATCACCTACGATCACGATCACTTACACGGTGATCGCGCCCGATCACCTTAGTATATAGACGTCCGAGTAGTGCACATTCATTATGGGCAGCTACTCAGCTATCAACACAACTTGGTTACCTCAATCACCTTGACTCGCTACGCATCACTGTGCTTGACTATTACTAGACGTAATATTTACTCAGTAAGTGACGCTCTAACCGCTCTGCTAACATAAACCTACGGTTTATCCACTAGCAACCAGTCTCTTGCCTACCCTAGACTATGTCTACGGCAGTCTAGAGAATATGACCGTTATAGTTACTAAGGCCCTACAGAAAGAGGTTGCTTAGTACAGCTTATAATAGCTAGCTAAAACTTCAGGCTGAATTAAAAGAGGGACCTTTAGACTAACCTATAATAAGGAACCTAATTAAGCTAACTAACTGAATTAAGAATAAGCTCTAAATAAGGAAGGTTAGCAGGCTGAATTATCTAAATCTATAGAGCTCTTTCAGCTGAAATAGAACAGGAAATATAAGTTTAATTAATTAGGTTTTAGAGCTAAAAAGATTAAGTCTAAAGAAGATTAAAATTAAGAAGATATTTCTATCTATAAAGCCTATAGTAGCAATTAGTATATCTAGAAGAAATACTACTATATCTTTTTAGATAAGGCCTTAGTTTAATTTAAATTTAAATTTCTTATTTAAGATACTATTAAATCCCGACTTTTTAGTTAAGAGTGAAAGAATAAGCTTAAATCTTTTAAAAGGGCTACTAAACTGGCTAAGTTAAATTAATTAGGCTGAGAAGTTAGCTACTATAGTAATTTAATAATTTTAATTAGGGCAGCCTTTATAGTATTAAGATATTCTCTATAAAAGTTAGCTATTTTAAACTTTAAAACTATAATCTATATCTTTAATAAGATCTACTAGTTCTTAGGATATTAACCTACTAGAGCTAATAATATCCTTATTGCCAGAAAATATAAAGTTTTAGTCTAAGAATATAGCTAAGTTAATATTATAACTAAAAAACTTAAAGGCCTTAAGGTTATCCCTCTATTTAATATAGCTTATTATTCTAACTTCTCTTATAATTTAATATCTCTATAAAAGCTATTATATTAGGGCTATTAGTAGGATATACACTCAGAATTTAACTATTTTAAGACTTTAGACTATTTAATTAAATGTTTTTTATCTAATTACTATAACTAATTTATTTTAGAATATATTTCTTATAATACTGTTTTTTCTATTTAGTATAGCTAGTTTAACTTATTAACTTAACCTAAAGTAATAAAGTAAGATACCTACTATTAGTACTTACAGTTAGATTATTTAAGGTTATAAGCTTTAGAAAGATTAGTTAATAAAATAATAAAAGCCTAAATTAAAGGAATTATAACTATTAGCTGTAATAACTATAGCACTTTAAAGATAACTTAATAAGTTAGCTGCTAGCTAAGGGATCTTTTAGTTAGATTCAGCTTAAGACAAGTAATTAACTTCTATAATCTAAAAGAGAATCCTAAAGAAAAAGCTAGTCTGTTATTAATAATAAACTGCTATTCTAGCTATATTTAGAACTATTATCTTAAGATTTAATACTATAAGAAGCTTATTACAGTCTTTAAGAACTTCTTAAGTTATTTATTCTATTAGTATTAGCTGAAGCCTTAAGTTATTAAGTATAATAAAGAGATCTTAGAAAAGTCTAAAGACTGACTCTAGTTAGTATATTAGTTTTTTACTGAAATAAGTATTATTATAGAGTTAATAGCTATAGATATACCTGCCTAAAATAGCAGTATTAAGCTATTTAGTAAGATTATTAAGATTAAGATAAGAGCTCTATAGATTAAAGTTTAATTTCTCTTTTTTCTTTAAGTTAAAATCTATTAAACTGCTATTTATTTTTATAACTAAACTTCTAAAGAGGTTAATAACTAAGATACTCTATATATTTAGTTCTATATAGTAATAGCCTAATAGAATAGCTATAGTAAGGAAAATAAAGTCCTTTATTTAGGTTATCTATAAGCCTATAGATTTAAGGTGTTTACTATAACCTAAGATACTTTAAAAGGCAGAAAGAAGTAGTAACAGCTAAATTCTTATATCTAAATTAATTATCTTGTAGAATATTAGTTAATTAATATCTATAGAATTTAAAATCTAACTATTAGAAAAGTTATCTCTACTAGAGATATTATTTTTAATAAAGATAACTAATTTAATAGAGACTTTAATTAGCTATAAGATAATCTATTATATATTAATAAGAAAGAATTAGACTAGCTGCTAAATTAAATAGAAGAAGTCTAACTAGATTAGTTACTAGAAGAAATAGCTTATAGACTAACCTCTAGGTAGAATTAAACTTACTATAAAAATTAGAGTGTTATCTATAATAAGAATTAGAATAATATTACTAACTTAAACTTTAGGAGTTAGCTTAATAATATTAATTTCAGTCTGTATATAGATAGACTAGAAAATAGGGATATAGGGATAATATAATTAGAGGCTAAATCTAATTAACCTACTGACACTGATATATATTCTAGTAATAGAGTTAAAAAAGAATCTTAAGAAAAACTAAAGAAAGAATATAAAGCTTTTAAAAGGCAGTTAATTTAGTACTTTTAGCTTCTATAATAGAATCTATTTAACTTTTATATTTCTACTACTAGCTATACTTCTAGTATTAATAATTCAAAATACTTTAAATCTATCTAGAAGTAAGCTAGATTCTAAGAAGTTTAAAAGTCTCTAGAGTTAAATAGTTTAATATTTAAAAAGCTGTATTTAATACTAAAAAGTTAGCTAGCTTAATAGGCACTCTTAATAGAAAGGTTATTAATAAGGTTAAGCTATAATATTTACTAAAGAAACTTAAGTCTATTTATTAAAGTTAGCTACTTAAGCTATTATAATACTATTAAAATCTAAGGAATTATCTAATAGAGGTCTAATTTAAATAAGTTAAATAGAACTACTTATAAAGTTATAGGGAAATAGAGTTATAAATTAAGCTAAATCTAAATAACTTTAAAACCCTAGGGAAATAGACTTTTAATTGTATATAAGTTTATATCTATAAGCTAGATAAGTATAGCTACTTTATTAAATATAAGGTTAGACTAGTTATTTAAGGAAACTAATAGCTAAAAGGGCTAAATAAAGAGATCTATACTATAACTTTAGCTAGAAAGTTCTTTTAGACTCTAATAGTAATAGCAGCTTAATTTAACTTAAATCTTATATAGTATAATACAGTTAACATCTTTATTAATACTAAGCTAGACTGTTATATCCTAGTGAAAATACTATTTAAATATAGATTATCTAAAAAGATCCTACTAATTTAGAAAGCTTTATACAGTTTATAGAAATTCTCTCTTCTTTAGTAGAAGAAACTTACTGCTATACTTTAAGAGCTAAACTTTAAGATAGTTCTATATAAGCTCTACTATATAATAAAGAGTGGAATTATTATCTTTTTCTATATTAATAATATTATCTTTATCTACTAGAAGAAAAAGCAGTAGAATATTTAGAAGGCTACTACTAACTTTAAGAGTTATTATAATCTAACTAGTAGATAGAATCTTTAGTAGTTTCTAGAAATTAAAATTCTTTAAGACTAAAAAAAAAACTAATCTAGTTATTTTAATTTTTATATCTAGCTAAAATTACTAATCTTATAAATAACCTAAATTAACAGTATAAAACTCTAATAAAAAAGAAAGTTCTATAACTATATAATTAAAGGGTATTAATTCTATTAATCTAATAATACTAATAAAAAGTTAGATTAATTCTCTATATAGCTATTATAATTTAGCTAGATATAGTATTTCCAGTTTTTTAGCTAGCTAGATATAATTTAAACTTAGAACTAAATTATTATTATACTGCTAACTGAATTCTTCTATATTTTAAGAAGACTAATAGTTTAGCTTTTTAATTTAGCTAGAATAATTAATTTCTAATAGCTAGTAATATATTCTATATAGATAACCCTAACTAGAAAAGCTTTTAAGTCTATATTATAAGACTATTTAAAGAAATAATTAGATAGTAAGCTAATAAGTAAGATATAGTTATAATATTAATAACTAAAGTTAAGTTACTAGCTCTATCTTAAGTAGCTAAAAAGGGCTATCTTTATCTTCTAGCTAGTTAGAGAGCTAGAAATCTAGCTGAAAGAAGAAAGAATTTATATTTAATATAATAACTAGTAGATAATCTAGCTTATTTACTAAGAGATTAATAAGCTGTAAATATAGCTGCAGTATATTAATATTCACAATTATTAGTTAAAATAAAAACCTTAAAGAAATAGAATTTAGATAGACTATATTAATATAGAGGAAATAATTACTAATAGCCTTATAAAGACTCTTAATATTTTAGCCTTTTAAAGATTAGTCTAATAGCTAGACTTAGTTAATATTTCAGACTGACTAGAGAAAAAAAAGCTAAAAGAAATAAAAGAAGAAGATTTAAAGATATAATTATAGTAGCTTTAGTTAGTTTAACTTTAACTGGAGGAAGTATATTGAATAATAACTTTATATAATAAAACCTTAAATAGATTAATATTTTAATCTTAGTTAGAAGGAGAGTATAAAAACCCCTCTTCTAGCTGATTTAAATAACTAGTAGAAATAACTATAATTATTATTACTACTTAATTTATCTATCTATTTAATAAAATTAACTATAATGGATTTATTAAGTAATAGAAGATTAGCTTATAGCTAATAGAGGGGTATTCTTATAGAAGATATATATATAAGGGATATATATAATAAAGGGGTTTAGTATAGAAGATAGTATTAAATTAAAACTTTATATAGCAGTATAATATACTGAATTTAGAATGCTAAATTTAGTAATAAGCTAAATATAGCAGTATAGTAATAATACTGGATTTAAATCTATTTAAATATAAAATAGAGCTTTTATAACTCTTAATTAATAGAAGAAATAACGATTTAAATTTATATTATTTAATTAATTACTTCTGCTATTTTATATAGTAAATTATATATTTAATATATATTATTAGAAAATAATTCTGTATTATAAAACCTTTAATAGATTAATATTATAACTTTAGTAATAAATTTATTACAGTTAATTTAATTAAATAAATAGAGATTAATATAGTAATAATAATATTAATAATTACTTATATTAGTTATTTAAATTAGCTAAAAAGGGGGCTTTTATATTCTTCTTTTAATTAAAGTTAAAATATTAATTTAGCTAAGGTTTTATTATATAGAGTTATTATTTAATATACTTTTTTAACTTTAGCTTAATTAGCTAAAGCTACTATAATTATATCTTTAAATCTTTTTTTTTTAAATTTCTTCTATTTCTTTTTTATTCTATTTAAAATATTAATTAAATTTAGCTATTAAATTAATTTTTAAAAAGCTAAACTATTTAAAGTCTTAATAAGATTATTAGTAATTATTTTCTCTATATTAATATAGTCTATTTAAATTCTATTTCTTTAAGTTTTTTATTTTAATTAATAATTATAAATATTAATATATTTCTATAGTATTTAGTTTTTTTTAACTTTACTTAATATTATTAAATAAATTAAAGCTATATAGTATTTTTAAATAATAAAGATAAATAGTTAATATTATATATTAATAATAATAAAAATAGTAGCTAAATAATAATATTATTATATATTAATTTTTACTTTAAGCTTTAATTTAATTTTTTTAACTTTAATCTTACTATTTACAGTTAATAATCTTACTATTTATAGTTAATAACTTTACTATTTATAGATAATAACCTTAAAATAGTAATTTTATTTTAAGTAATAAAATATAAGAAAGACTAATATCTTCTATTATTAAAAGGCTAACTTTTCTTTTAATAATTATTTAATTTCTTTAATTTCTATTATAGCTATAATTATCTACTAAATCTTACAATTTAATACTAATAGAAACTTAAAGTATATCAATTACCTTTTTATATCTATATAATATTAAGTATTAATATAATATTAAAAGTAAAATTAAAAAAATTAAATACTTTATATATATTATTAATTTCTTTAGAGCTATAGGCTTTTTTAGCCTATTAGAATTCTCTTTAAATATAATCTATTTACTAAATATTTAACAGAAAATTATATTAACTATTTTTAGCTATAGTCTCTTTTTAAATAATATATTAATAGATTAAATTTATAAGGAAATTAAATTACTTATATTAATTTATTATTTATTTAAATAGAAAAAGTTACTCTATTAATATTAGCTAAAGCTTTTAAAACTGCATAGCTAATTTAAAAGTAAAAAAACTTTATTAATAGTATTAGTAAAAAGATATATAACTCCTAATTTAAAAAGCTTTTATATTATATAGAGATAGTGTAAATAATAGCTAGCTAGAATACTAAAAAAAAAGCAGATTTAAATAAAAGTTAATATAGATATTAGGAATTTTAAGATATTAAATTAAATTATTAGATTTATAACTAAATATTAAAATAAAAATAACTATAAAGTAAAAAGGTTAAATAGAATTTTAATAGATAGAAAAAAAGCAGCTTAAAATTTAAATTTAAGCTTTAGTAATTATAATATATATAATAAAAAATATAGTAAATTTAAATATTAGATTTTCTTATTAAGGGATATTTCTATAGTATAGCAGTTAAATATTTAAAATCTTATAGGAAGTTATTAATTTAAATTTAGCTAGAGGTATAATAATTAAAATTAAGATTTTAAGGAATTTAATACTTTTTAAAATAATAGCTTTAACAAGTTAAATTTAAAACCTTTTTATTAAAAAGCTGATTAATTTATTACAGTTTATATATAATTAATTAGGTTATTATTTTTAATAAAGTTAAATAAAGTATATTAATAAAAAGTACTTAAGGATTCTTATTATTAAAGTTACTATATAATTATTAAAAAAAGAGTTTTATATAAAATATATACTATTATTTAATTTTCTCTATTTTATTTATCTTAAGAGATATTTATTTAATTATTTAATCTTACTATTTATAAATAATACTATATTTTCTTAATTTATTTAAATAGTTAGATATATAATAAGAAAATAACTATACTATAAATATTAATATACTGTAATTTAATTTACAGTTTATTAATCTTTTAGTAGATAAGTTATATTATCTATTAGTTATTATATTAAATATATAAATTCTTTTTTCTTTTATTTAAACTTTTAACTTTTTAATTAATTAGAAGATAAATATAGTTTTTTTAGCTACTTAAAATAAAGTTAGTAATTTAAGTTTAATTATTAATATTATAACTATATTCTACTTATTAACTCTGTATTTAATTATTTCTTTAAATAGTCTTATAATATAAATTTAAAAGTTTTTTTAATTAGAGTTATTTATATAGAATATATTATTAATATAATAAGCAGTTAAAAACTTTTAAGTTAATTAATTACTAATAGAAATATAATAGAAATAAGTAGAAAAAAATCTATATATAGAAAAAGAGACTATTATATCTTTTATTTATTAAATTTTCTTTTTAATTAAATAAATAGATATTTTAATAATTTTACTATTAGAGTTAATAAAAACTTTTTACTTTTAATTTTAAGGAGATTTTTATAAGACTATTTTTAACTATAGTTATCAGTTTTATATAATTTTAATCTTTTACTTTACTAATTAATAAACTACTATAAGCCTTATTAATATTTTATTACTATTATTTCTTATAGTTAACTTAATAAAGTATCTAATTAAATACTTCTCTATTAGAAGATATAAGCTTTAAATTAATTTAACTATATATATATAGTTTAATATAGCTTTAAGCTAATTAAATAAAATATCTATATAATACTCTTCTATATATTCTCTTAAGAAATAGTAAATAATTTAGATATTAGCTATTAACCTTTTTTACTATTAAATTTAAAGGTTATAGTAGGATAGTAAATTAATTAATTTAATTTATTAAAAGATTAATTAAGATGCTTTTAAGCTGCTACTATTAAATAAAGAGAAAAATATAAAGAAAACAATAATAAAAAGTAGAAAAGAAAAGATTAAAATCTTTTTAAAAAGACTTTAAATTTATAGAATTATTAGAAAGATAATAAATTAACTTAATAGAAATAGAAATATAAAGCTTAATTAAAGCTACTATATTAAGTAAGATAATAATAGATATTTAAATTTTAAACTATATTAGCTACTATTATTTTATCCTTCTTACTCTAAAAGCTCTAAAGAAAAAGAGTATTTACTTAAATTTAAAAGTATTTTATAGTATAATATTATTTAATTTTTATTATTATAGAAACTCTTTATAAAAATAAAAGTATTATTTTTCTTTAGTAAGCTATAAATAGAGTGAGAATAAGTAGAAAATAATTAAATAGAAAAAGAAATAGCTATAATAATTATAATATAGCTTTTTTATAGAGAATTAATATCTAGCTATTTTAATTTTATTAATCTTAAGTAAAATAAAAAGATAAAATATAAAAGATAAAAATATAAAAGAAAGAAAATTAAAAAGTAAGATTATTAATTAAAACTCTCTTTAAATATTTCTAGTTAATTTTTTAAGAAAACTTTATAACTATTATAATAACTATTTATTATAAGTAAATAAACTTTTTTCTTATTATTTTATTACTTTATTATTTTATTTATATTTACTTACTATTTTTTTATTTGCTTAAAAGAGATATTATAATAGCTAAATATTTATTTTAATATAATTAGCTAAAATTATATTTAAGAAAAAAATAAATCTTTTAATAAGTAAAGAATTTTACTAATAATACTTATATTTTTAATATTACTATAAGAATAAAAAATACTAAAAAATAAAAAAAAGATATTTAGTTTAATATTAATAAGATTAATAAAGTGAAAACTATTTTAATTTAATAAGTATATAAAGTTTTAATTAGTACTTTTTATATTGTATTAGAAGAAATCTTTATTAAGTTAGATACTATTTAAGTTAATATTGAAAATTAAAAGAATATATTTAAAATTAAAAGATTTAATAGAAAAGGAAAAAATAGCTAAAAATTTAAATTTCTTTATTTTAATTTATATATTTAACTGTATCTTTAAAAGAATTAATATTATAAGTTACTTATAAATATTTAAAAACTACATTAAAAGCTAAATTTATTTAAATAAAAAGAAAATACAGCTAATAATATACTTTATTTATAAAGATATTAAAATAAAGATTTTAAAAACTTATAAAAGTAGTATTTAAAAGATAATTAAAATAAAGCTTTTTTAAAGATTTTAAGAAAAAAAACATAAAGTAATAAATTTAACTTCTTTAGAAGATTTTAAAGATAAATATTTAATCTATAAGAAATATATTTAACTTAAAAATTCTATTTTAATTTAAGACTTATTATAAGCTATATAGAGCTTTAAATAATAAAGAGAAATTTAAAAAAGAGAATTTATATACTATTTTCTATATTTTACTTTATAAAGTTATTATTTAAGTATATTAATAGAAGAATATTTTCAGTTTAAAACTTATAATTTAAGATATATAATATTATAATTAATTTTATTATATACTTATTAAAATAAAATTAATCTTTTAAAAATCTAATTAAAAAGCTTTAAAAAAGAGAATTTAACTTAAATATAAAATTAGTAAAAAGAAATATAAAATAATTAACTTTAATATTAATCTCTTTTAAAGTTAACTTAGTAATTAAGTTTTTTATCTATTTAATTTAAAATATAAGTATTAATATTATAAAGAGATATAAAAATTTAAAAGTTAAAGTTATAGCTATATTTTAAAATAGCTTTAAAAAGTAAAAGCTTTTTAATTAATTTATTATTAATTACTAGCTTATATTTAGAATATTACTATTAAAACTACTATTTAAATTACTATTTTTATTTATTTACAGTTTTATATTCTACATTATATATTTACTTTACTTAAAAGTATAATAAAGAAATATATTTTTAGATTTAAATCTAATTATATTTTTCTTTCTTTCTATTAGTATCTATCTATTAACTCTTAAAATAACTATTAGACTTCTTTAGAATTCTTCTACTTAATCTCTCTATTTAGCTTTATATCTAATATTAAAAATAGCTATAATAAAATTCTCTTAATTTCTAACTTAATTATTAATCTCTTAGTTATAAGTTAATTAGTATAGTATTAGTTATTAGCTATATAACCTAATAGCTAAAGCTATATAAACTGTTAAAAAACCTATTTTCTATAGAAGTAACTTTACTATTTCTTTTTAATCTTATAGCTAATACCTCTAGATAAATTTACTCTATAGTAATCTATTAAATTAATATTATATTAAGATATAAATTATAAAGAAGTAGAATATAGCAGCTAAAAACTGCTAATTAGACTAGCCTTTTATAGCTAGATAGATTAATTTCAACCTCTACTATATATTTTAAGTTAAACTGTTAAGCTATAATTTACAGCTTAAAAATAAAGCTTTAATCTACTTAAATTAGCCTTATTAAATATATAAAAAGCTATTCTTATATTTAAGGTTTAATAAGAGCTTATTAGGCTATAGTATATAATTTAAAAGAGTATTTTATATAGTTAGTTATATTATATAGAAGATTAGTTAGAATATAAAGAGATAACTTAAAAAGTGTAGAAGTTAGCTAGATTAAGCTTTTATTCTATAGGAATTTAGCCTTTTTTAAAATCTAGCTTTTTTAGTAAATTAAAATATTATAAAAAGTTAATTAAAGCTATAAGTTTTATATTTTAATACTACTACTATAGAAACCTTAATTTTTTTAAGTTACTATTATTTTAAGCTTAAATATTAAGCTTATTATACTATTATTTTTACTGTTAGTTTTTTTTAATACTATTTTAGTTTTTAGTTTCTTTTTTAAGTATATACTATTAAAAGCTTTTAACTTTTAGATATTTAAAATATTTTTTAAAGGGAATAATTAAAACTTTCTTATTAATACTAATTATAATTAAAGGTAAATAAAGTATTTTTATTATAGTATTTTTAGGTATTTTTTAAATTAATACTTTAAGCTATAAAAAATTAAAAATACTAGCTATTATAACTTTAACTTTAAAATAAATATAGTTTAAATAAGTTAAAAAAAAAGCTAATCTTTTTTTTAAATTAATTTAAAAAATAAAATATCTTAAAGAAGTTAAAAAGCTTATAGTTATATAATAAAGAAGTTTTATATTAGGAATTTTAAAGTATTCTAAAAGTTAAACTATTAAATTTATAACTTTAAATATTAAAATTAAAATAGCTATAATTTAATAAAAAAGTTAAATAGAATTTTAATAAATAGAAAAAAAGCAGCTTAAAATTTAAACTTAAACTTTAGTAATTATAATATATATAATATACATAATAAGCAAGTAACTTAAACAAATAAATAACTCACCAAACCACACCCTCACCAGTAAATATCATAATAAAATAACTATAACACCTAAAATCAATTAAAATTAATAATCATCCTCTTCTCCAGATACATCTATATTAATTTTATAAGTACAGACATTATACCCAGGTTTTCTGTATCTTCTATATTACTATTCCCTTATCTCTATCTGCCTCTTCTAACTATCACTTTACTGTATTTCCTGCTGTATCTAATTAGTAATTTCCCTTTAATCTTATAGCTTCTATCCTTTAGCTACTATTATACTTTTAGAAAGTTATAGATATATTTTTTTTGCTTTATACTGCCAGTTAAGTATTATATTTACCTTCTGAAGCTTACTAACCTCTGCCTTTAATAATACTATCTAGTATATTATTTCTTATACCCCCTTTACAAATTGATTTATAGCAGCTAAAATAGATATTAAAGAGCTTCCCTAATAATAGCTAATTTAAGTTTTAATAAAATCAGTTTATAAAGTAGCTTTAATTAGGTTATTTAGAGTCTTTAGAACCTAGAGGTTAAATAGCTTAAGATCTCCCTCTATAGGTAATAGAGTCTGTAACTTTATATTTAAATAAGAAAGTACACTTTCTAAATTATAAGAAATAAGTTCTATACCTTTAAAAACCTCTCTAGATATTTTTTTCCAATATTACACTTTAAAATATAGCTTAAAATACAGAAAAAAAGTTAACTTTAGTAATATAGGTAATTTAAGTCTTTATTATATTCTCAATTTGTTAACTATAAGCCTACTTAAGCAGCCTAAAGTAACTAATATTAAGTAGCTAGAGGATATAAGAAGAATATAAAGGTATAATATATATAAATAAGTAAGTAACTCAGATAAACAAGTAACTTACCTAACTATATTTTCACCTCAATATATATTTAATATACTATTTCTTAATATATAAATATAGCATTACCTAGTAAAGAAAGACACCTTATTATAGCTGTCCAAGCTATCCAAAAAGAACTAACTCTAAGTATACAGACTGCAGCTAAAATCTATACAGTCAGTTAAATAACACTTAGCCGCCACCTTAAGGGCACAATTTCCCAATACAATAGTATCTCTAATTTGTAAAAACTTATAGAATTAGAAGAATTAATAATTATTAAGTATATCCTCAATCTAAATTTATAATTATTTCCTCTCCGGCTTTATAATATAGAAGATATAGCTAATTAACTACTTGCTAACTGCAATATAACTCCAGTTAGCAAGTATTAGGCTTTAAACTTTATTAAGCAACAACTAGAGCTTAAGATATATTTTATATATAAATATAATTATTAGAGGGCCTAATATAAAGATCCTAATATTATTTAGGGCTGGTTTTAGCTTGTATGGAATATAATTACAAAATATAGTATTGTAAAGTTAGATATCTATAACTTTAATAAGACTGAATTTATAATAGGTATTATCTTAACTGGAATAGTTATTATAAGTATTAAATAATATAGAAAACTAAAAATAGTATAGCTAGAAGATAGAGAATAAGTTACAGTAATCTAAAGTGTTAATTCCTAAAGGTAGGCAATCCTACTATTTATTATTATTACAAGTTAATATTATCTTACTGCCTAATATAATAAAAGAACTCTACTATAAGACTGGGTTATTATAACCTTAAATAACAGCTAGATAATAAATAAAAGAAGCCTAAAATGAATTTAGTACTTTAATAAGTATTTAAAGGTATATTCTTCTAGCTTATATTGTCTCTTTATCTTAAATAGATATAAGAGCTACTATTTAACTAAATTCAAACTATTCTATAAGGATAATAAGATTATTACTCTCTATATACCTCTGTATTTTTCTTATATCCTCTAGCTACTTAATGTTAATTACTTTAAGCTGCTTAAGTAGGCCTACAGTTAATAAATTAAGGATATAATAAAGACTTAAATTACCTATATTACTAAAGTTAACTTTTTTTCTGTATTTTAAGCTATATTTTAAAGTGCAATATCAGAAAAAAACATCTAGAGAGGTTTTAAAGATATAGAACTTATTCTCTATAATCCAGAAAGTATACTTTTTTACTTAAATATAAAGTTATAGACTCTATTGCCTATAGAGGGAGATCTTAAGCTGCCTAACCTCTAAGTTCTAAAGACTCTAAATAATCTAATTAAAGCTACTTTACAAACTGATTTTATTAAAACTTAAATTAGCTATTATTAAAAAAGCTCTTTAATATCTATTTTAGCTGCTATAGATTAATTTGTAAAGGGGGTGTAAGAAATAATACACTAGATAGTATTATTAAAGGCAGAGGTTAATAAACTTTAAGAGGCAAATATAACACTTAGCCAGCAGCAGCACAGAGCGAAAAAAATACATCTATAACTTTCTAAGAGTATAATAGTAGCTGAGGGATAGAAGCTATAAGATTAAAGGGAAATTGCTAATTAGATACAGTAGGAAATACAGTAAAATAGTAGTTGGGAGAGGTAGGTAGAGATAAGAGAATAGTAATATAGAAGATACAGAAAACCCAGATATAATATGCGTACTTATGAAATTAATATAGATATATCTAAAGAAGAGGATAATTATTAATTTTAATTAATTTTAGGTATTATAGTTATTTTATTATAATATTTACTGGCGAGAGTGTAGTTTAGTAAGTTGCTTGTTTATCTGAGTTACTTACTTATTATATATATTACAGAAAGTAATAATCTTATTATTTTTATAGAATAATTTGAATTTAGTTAAATAGTAGCTTTTATATCTATCTAAGATAAGAAGATAATATAAGTTAGAAGAATATACCTTTAAATACTTATTAAAGTGCTAAATTTATTTTAAGCCTCTTTTATTTATTATCTAGCTATTATCTAAGGTTATAATAACTCAGTCTTATAGTAGAGTTCTTTTATTATATTAAACTGTAAGATAATATTAACCTATAATAATAATAAATAGTAGAATTACCCACCCTTAGGAATTAATACCTTAAATTACTGTAATCTATTCTCTATCTTCTAGCTGTACTATTTTTAGTCTTCTATATCATTCAGCACTTATAATAACTATTCCAGTTAAAATAATACCTATTATAAACCCAATCTTATTAAAGTTATAGATATCTAACTCTATAATACTATATTTTGCAATTATATTCTATATAAGCTGAAACTAGCTCTAAATAATATTGGGATCTTTATATTAAGCCCTCTAATAGTTATATTTATACGTAAAATATATCTTAAGCTCTAGTTGTCGCTTAATAAAGTTTAAAGCTTAGTACTTACTAACTGGAGTTATATTGCAGTCGGCAAGCAGTTAATTAGCTATATCTTCTATATTATAAAGCTGGGGAGGAAATAATTATGAATCTAGGTTGAGGATATACTTAATAATTATTAATTTCTCTAATTCTATAAGTTTTTGCGAATTGGGAATACTATTATATTAGGAAATTATACCCTTAAGGTAGCAGCTAAGTATTATTTAACTGACTGTATAGATTTTAGCTGCAGTCTGTGTATTTAGAGTTAGTTCTTTTTGAATAGCTTAGATAGCTATAATAAGGTGCCTTTTTTACTAGGTGATACTATATTTATATATTAAGAAATAGTATGTTAAATATATATTGAGGTGAAAATATAGTTAGGTAAGTTACTTATTTATCTGAGTTGCTTGCTTATTATATATGTTAATAAAAATACAGTAAATTTAAATATTAGATTTTCTTATTAAAAGAGAATAAGCTTTATATATTTTAAATATATTAAAAAGATAATATAACTAAAAATACTGTTAATATATTTAAGATATTATAAGTAAAATTATATAATAAAATTTAAAGTATACTTTTTATATTATAAATATCTATTATAAGTTTCTACTTAAATTACTATAATAATATAAATTACTATAATAATATATATAATAATATATATATTTACTTACTTTATAACTTACTTATTATTTTTATTATTTTTAGTAAAATTCTTTATAGTATCTTAAATTATTATCTATATAATAATATATATAATAATATATATAATAACTTATATACTATCTTTTTTAACAGTTAGATTAATAATTATTATAGTAGTTAAATTAGTAATTATTATAATAGTAAATATAGTAATAATATCTATATTATAAGTTAATAATTTTTATACTATCTTTTAATAATATAAAAAAAATATAAAAAGCTTAATTTAATATATTATTTTAAGAAATTTATAAAATTAATTAATAATATTAAAAAACTATAGAGTTATTTATATATTATAGTAAAATAAACTATAATTAGTATTCTAACTATAAGTAAATAGAGAGTTATTATAAAATAGAAAATAATATTAAAAAATAAATTAAAAAGAAAATAATAAGTTATTTTAATTAAAATAAATCTGAAAATAAATAAGTTTAATAGAATATAAAAATAAAGATAGTAAAGTATTCTTTTTTAAAATAGTAAGATATATAAAATATATAGAATACTATTAAAAAAGATATTAAATTATATATAAAATAGTATTAAAATAGAAACTACCTTTAGTAATATTTATAATAATAATAAAAAATATACTTTATTATTACTTATAAAATAACTAGAGATATAGTAATAATAATATAATATTATACTATTATATAATATTACTATATTTCCTACTATATCCATAGAATATATCTATTTAAATTAATATTTTAAATATAAATTGTTAATCTCTTTATTATATAAAGATTTAATAAGTTATAAGTTATTTTTATAGTAGCTATTAACTATACTATATTTAAAACTATAATATTTATATTATAATATAAATTATTAAGAGTTTAAAATTAATTATAAATTTATATAGAAGTTATATTTAAATAAATATAATATTACTATTAATAAAAGATATTATTAAAATATTTAATATATTACTCTTTTTTAACTTAATATTTAAATAGTAATACTTTTATAATAATAAACTTCTTTTAAAAAGAATATTAAGTAGCTTAAACTTTTATAAATACTTAAAAGTTTATATAAAATATAATAAAAGAAATTAAATTTATTAATAAAATAGTAATAAACTTTTAATATTTAATAGAAAATAAAGCTATTAAAATATAAAAAAAATAGATTAATAACTATACTTATTAATTATTAATAATAAGCTATAAAATAAACTAATTATTATTATTTACTAAAAAAAGCTCTATTAATATTACTATATTATTTATAATAAGAGAAATATTTTAAGAGTTTTAATACTAGTTTTAATTATAGTTATATATCTTTATAATAATATTTAATAAAGAAATAAAAAGCTATTTCTAAAAGAAAAAATTCTACTTTATACATTATATATATTAAAGTAATTTATTTATATTATAATAGCTGTAATTATAATAAGATATTATATATTCTTTATTATTATAAGCTTAAATTTAAAGTTTATACTTATAGTATAAAATAAACTATATTACTATATATACTTAATAGATTTAAGCTAAGCTTAAAGTAAATAAAAAGAATTCTTTTTATATTTATTAATAGTATTATATAGTATCTATTAAGTATTTATATTAAAGTTAGTTTTATTATAATTAATAAATGTTTTTTAATTTAAATAGCTAAAAGTTATTTTAGTTAATAATTTTATAATAATAAATAAATAAAGTATATTAATAAACTTTTCTATATTTAAACTTATATTTAATTAAATTTATAATAATTTTATATATATTTAGAAGTAAATATACCTTTAAGTAAAATAAATATAATTACAGTTAGAAATAGTAGCTACTACTCTATAGAATATAAATTAGTAAATTAAAACAATACAACTAAAAATATAAATATTATAATTAGCAGTATTTAATACTTTAAAAAGAATACTAAATTTAATAATAACTATACTATTAAATTCTCTTATTATTATTTTATTTTATAAAAAGCTAATTAAATTAAAAGAGCTATTTATAGAAAACTTAGCCTTTTATTTAATATAGTATTTAATAATAGTATATAAACTAAAAGTTAATAAAAAGTTTATTAAGAATATAAAAATATAATAGAATCTTATTTAAATAAACCTCTATATTATAAAAATATAGCTAAAAGTAGTAATATACTTTATAAATAGTATATAATATAACTATAATACTAAATATCTTTTAATATATTTTAATTCTTTATTTATAAATAAATACTAATAAGTAATAATATATATAAAGTTAGATTTAATATAGTAAGCTTTAATAGAGTTTTTTATAGTATTTTATATTATATTTAAGTAAAAGTTTATAATAGTAAGTAGTTAAAACTAGCTAAATAATATTAAGCTTTTTAAGCTATATAATATAATTATAAAGTAAATATAGAATATTAATCTTAATTATAGTATTCTATACTATAACTATATTTAAACAGTTTTAATATATTAAGATATTATTTTTAATATTAAGTTATACTAACTTAAAAAGAAAGTTTATTATTATTAATTACTAAAAATATATAATCTATAAAAGGGAAAAAAATAGTAATAGAAATATATTAATAACTAAAATAAAAAGAATTAATATAAACTTATATAGAGTTAGTTTATCTTTAAAATATAATTAATATATAAAGTAAATTATTAAGTTTATAATTATAGTATAATATAAAATTAAATAATATTTATATTATAATAATACTATATATTTTATTAGTAGTTATCTATAATATCTAGCTATATAATTAATACTAGCCTTGAATATTAAAAAGCTAAATATAAAAGTAAAAATAAACTTAGAAAATAAATTACTTTTAAGCTAAATTTTACTAAAGAGTAAATAGTACATAAAATATTTAATAAAATAAATAAAAAAAGTAAAAAGATTAAAAGTTTATAGAAAATAAAAATAAAAATAGATAGTTTATTTTTTCTAGTTTTATACTTATTAATTTAATTTATTACTTAAATATTTAAATTAATAGTAGTTATAACTACTATAAAATAATAAATAAATATATACTATAATATCTTAATTTAAAGCTTATTTTACTTTTAATAAAATAAGTAATAAATATAGCAGTAAAGATTAAATAGAATAAATTCCTATTAATAATAAAAGTAATAATTTTATATATAGTTTAAATAGTATTAAATTTTAATAGCTAGTATAACTAACTTATATAATAATATATATAATTTTATAAAAGTAGTATATTATTATATATCTATCTAGCTAGCTTAGCTATTAATTAGTTAGTAAACTCTTTTTAAAGAGTTATTTAGTAAATATAGATTTTATACTTATTAAATAAATACTTTATAATATAGTTATATTTACTCTATTTTATTTATTTTATTACTTTAATAAGATTAATTCTTATAATTTATTTACTTTTATATTCTATTAGATTATTAGTATATTATATAAAATATAAGAAATATAAAGTACTATTAGATATAGTAAATATATAGTAAGTAAATTATAAATACTTACTGCTATATAAGAAAAACTTAATATATTAAGTACTAAAAAAAAAAGAAAATTCAGTTTTAAATTAAAAAAGAAATTAAAATTCTTATTTAAAAAAGCTAACTAAAAGAATCTATAGAGAAATTAAATTTTATTATATATAGTAAATCTTAAAGTTAATTCTTCTATAATTTTAAACTTTTAAAATATTATATAATCCTACTATATTAATTGCCGCAAAGGTACCAGAGTCCGAGTTCAGCCCGACAGAGATCATAGCATACCTTCTGCAACACTAGCATTCCCCAGCTGCTGCAATAGAGCACTGCGACCAATAGGCGGATAATCTCCTCCAGGAAAAAAAGGCCAAGAAATAGACGTCAAAGAATAGTCATAAGAGTCAACATAATTAGAACGAGACGACAAAACAGAGGTCAAAGTAGTGCTTATCAGTCTTTACTGTATTTAGTCTGCCATCATAAAGGTTAAGCAATACCACACTCATTACTCCGTAATTACCCTGAGGGCAACCTCAACAGCATCATTTTGAAAGTCTTCACAAAGAGCAAGATCGCTTCCAGAATATCAATAACATTACCAGATAGTTTAAGGATAGTGCAGATTGAAGGTCGACAGCGGATATCCTCATTCCAGCCATCTCAAAGCCACTAGGCCAAGGTCATCAATCATAACCTGAAACTTCTCCCAAAATCAATCGAGGTACTCAATACAAAAGACATTAAAAAAGCACTCAATAACACAGCAGTAGCAATACAAAAAGCACAAACAAAGCCCCAGTAGGTCGGGAGAAAGACACAATCCGGAAAGGGCATAGCGCTGCCATCACAGTTATAGCTCTCATACCAGTTAGTATAGAGTACAAAAGCAAATTAGCCTCTTAAGTATACAAAAAAGGCATTAGTAACATCAGCACACTTCACAAGCTTTCCTAGGAGGTTATTAAAAAAGTAAAAACAGATAAGACATCGAGGCGGAAGGACTAATACATTAACTTAGACATTAGTGGTAATATAAGGTCAGAGCTGGTCGTTTTCGATATCGAGGTCGACATAGTCAAGCTGAGACTATCAGCACCAGACTCTCCAAATCACAACAGTACGTACCTAGCATTCAGAGGCCATAGCAGTAGTAGTACTGCTAGCTAGGGTGAGTAGTAAATAGTCGGTCGTTACTTATCAAGAGTCGCTTAGATATCTCTTAAAGAATTAACTTCAAAGTTAAAGAATATAGGCCTTTTTATCAACTCGCATTAATAGCTCAGCCATAGAGACCATCTCTTCACCAACTAAATAACTTAAAGAACTGCATCGAAAGCCGAAGAAGAATATATAGTACACTGCCCCAAGCGCTCTACAACATTAATTTAATCCCCCCATATACAAGGCACATTTTAAGAAGGAGTCCGTCTCAGGATACACCAATTAGAGTCAAGAGCCAGTCAAATATAATAAAAGAGGAGTCAGTAACCCTAGGGGGTAGATATTAAGGAGGTGTAGAGTAGAGAGTAGGTATACCTTACCGTCAGCAGCTCCCACCCTTAGCCAGCAGAATAGTTAAAGGAGGACACCACAGCTAAAGCACAGATCAATAATCCCAAGACTAACTCTTGTCGTGCCGGTCTGGCGGGCCAACAGCACAGAGAGACCGACAGGTCAGAGCAATACCAATATAGTCATACCAAGTGAGATATAGTAGAAATAATAGGGGTGAAGAATCTTCCTGCTAGTTCAGCCGGTCCAGGGGTTAGTAATATATATAGATACTAGCTTACACCCAGGGATATCAGACCGGCTTATATATAGCAGCACCTCAAGTAATAAGGATATCGTTATTAACAGGCTCGGGATGTAAAGCAAAATAGCTATAGGAGGAGGTTCAACCATCTTGCGGGCACTACCTCATTATATCAAGTAGCATCATCATGTCCGAATCCTTTCCGCATAGAGCAAATATCCCTCTTTATATCTCTATACTGCCTAACCAGGCATAGCTATATAGCCTGCATAAAGATAGCATGTCACACATATGATATTATAAACCTAGAAGGAGGCTGTCTCAGTAGTAAAGAACATCGTCATAGGCCACTCAGTCAGCCCTTCCCGTAACCTCTCAAGCCACAGCCACCCTAATCTCCACTTAAATATCATAGCAATTTAGTCCACAATACAACAAGGGTCTCTTTTACTTACTTATCTCTAGTGAAAGAAGGGATTTAGTTAGTCTTCTACTTAGCAAGCTTCCCCTATCATCTTATAGGAGTGGGGAAGTAGAATGCCTCCCAACTAATTATAAAACTCTACACTACTTTCTGTCCATCAACTAATACTCACCCCCAAAACTCAGCTCCTCTTTACTCCCATTTACACACTCTACTACCCAATTCAATCAAATCAACTTACTAAGCGCAACCATTACAATCATAAACCCACCATCTACACCATTATTAAATCTTAATTCATTCAAGCCCTCAACAGCACACAAAACGGAGCATTCTATATTAATTAGATAACTAGTTATTACTACATCCTCAAAGTTCACTAACTAGAAGTAATAGAATAGATATCTCATCTACACCTCTAGCACATACGCCAACCCAGATCATTTCGAACCCATTCCAAAACGCAAGCCAAACAGAATATCATTCAGTTGGAAGCAACCAACATAATTCCTACCACCGCCTCAGCCATACTAAACCGAAATCTAGTCCCCATCCCAGCCCAAATACTTATACACCCCGCCCCTACTATACCGAATCCACCCAAACGCTATCCCAACAGAACCTATAGGATCAATATACTACTTCTTTACTCCAAAATTTCAACCCAAAAGGAAAGACAATAGGACCAAAGTCCCAAATTATAAATCATACCTATACAGGTCAGGATAAATTATATATCGCAATTCATCAACTGGTTTACCAATAGTCTCTTGACGACTCAACCATCCACAAGCACTTTCACAACAGTCTAACCCCAGAGGTTCTCAACTCCATTTTCACAAGGTTACTTCCTATCATCCCAACATCATCCAAGTGATTCAGAAATTTACCCATCAGCCCACACCTCAAAAAGGAAGTTATCAAGTTTTTAACACACTTCTCCTCCACCTAGGCACTTAATATAGAGACAGTAAAAGCTCAAAACTATCCTCTAACGGCATTTAACCTCACAATAGATCATTTATACCTATCTCCATCGCTGCAGTATATACTCTTTCTCAAGTACATCAAGACTCTTAAGCTAAAGAATAACCAGCTTATTATCAACTTAAGAGATATCTTCTCGAAAGAGCAGACTGAGGCATTCGAAATAATGGAAGAAGGCGACCGAATCAGGGACCAATTCTTTATTGGGACTCAACCAAGCAATCATCTCTTCCAAGTCAACTTTATCAAGTAGGCCAGTTAAACTTGTACCGGACTTGTTTGAGTCGGCTCATACACCAAGCAATCCGCCAGAATATTATAACACCCTTCATTCATACATTAAATCATTTAGGACGGACAGATCGAAGTTTCAATCTCTACTAAATACCAGCGCAGACCCAAAGGATATCTACCCTATATTCCACCAATTGACATACATATAATCAATTAATCAGTCTAAAGTCCACAAGATATTTCAGGCTACCTTATCACCAGAAGCTATTAATTCCGCTTTCAATATCTTGCAAATCTATCTTAACCTCCCATTTAGGCATATTAGGTAGTTCCAAAAATTCCCTATTCCCTTAAATCGACTTCAGAATATCTTCAATACTAAACCAGAAGTACTTGATTCTATTACCAACAACCTCAAGGAACTAGGCCAACTAGATAATAAACTCAACATAATAAAGCCTAAAAAATATCCACTATCTGCATTCATTTTAACTACAGTAACCAAATACACACAATCTGCAACATTACAGGTTCAGCTCTTCAACAAAAGTCTCCATAGGCTTCATATAACAGATGAACAACTTATTATTAACCTACACAATGTTTTCAATAATGAGCACCCCAAAATAGCCAAAATCTTCAAGCAAGAAATTTCAACTAGACAACGCTTCAAGGTTGAATATAAGAGGCTAATTCAGGCCCATCAGACTCAATATACAGTTAAAGTCCAGCTAGTAGGTCGGTTTGGCGAGATACTGACCTTTAGGCCTAGAAACACATTCCAGCACTGAGAATCTACCCGAACGGAAATAACGTAAAATGTTAGAGAAAAATAGGCTATAGAGTGATAGAATAGCGGTATCATATACCTAGGGCATCAGATATTGCAGAGGCTAATTTCATATGTAGGTAGCGAAATAGTCGCAAGTGAGTATAATTTAGACATATTTCTATCGTCATTTTATCCTTGTTTCGTGTTCTGTAAGAAAGATACTCCTATTAGGGTATAAGTTAAGGTTCCCTACCCTCCAATACTCAGAAGCCCGGACCATATTCATCGTTACTCGCCAACTGTGAGACTAAGGCGGACTTCACCAGGTGTAAGGTTCAGGCTTATACCATCCTCAGCCTCCATTCCCTTGGCATAGGCATTATCACCAGTGCCATCGGCTTTTATGGTGGAGCAAATGCCGGAGCCGCAGACCTTCAGGGCGGGAGTTTCGAGGCCGTTCTTGGCAGCGACCAGGCAGGAAACATCGGTCACACACATGATCTTATCCATTCACTTGATGCAACAGGCACACTCATTAATACGACATGTCCTCAGTGCGGAATCCACTGAACAAATTGACTCTCTGAGCCTACAGCGACTCGCCGCTTTGCTTGAACATGTCTTTTGCAACGGATGGTAAGCCGGGTCGCCGAGGTTCTCGCTTGGAGAACCTGTAACTCATTCCCTTTGCGATTGTGGGCTTGAGTCTCCCCTTGAAGACTTTGAACAGAATGAACGAGGCTATTTTCGAGGAGGTGCTTCGGCAGGCTGAGGAGGCCACCCCGCGACTCTCCCCAGTTATTTTAGGGGACCAAATTTCCCGGATCATCTTCGAGTCAAGCGCTGAGTCTTTCAAAACGAGTATGCGTCCTGTTGTCTGCGATGAACAAGTCTAACAAAACCAGGTCTTAACCGGTTATTGCAGCTCAGGTTTGGGGCTAAGAAACCAAAAACTAGTCTTCTACTGTTTAGTCATAGTTGCTGGCATTTCGTGAGACCGAGCCAGAGCGGGATCTTCCAGGAGTTGATGTCGCTCTCTTTGTCCCGCACAGTGACATCAACTCGCAGCCAATTGGTACAGACAGTGCTATTAGGCTCACAACACTATTCGATGAAGATTTGTTAAAGAGTCTATTCGACTTTCGCCTCTTGGAATGCAATGCGGGTAGGTTATTAATTCAAATGAAGGTCATTGACTAACTACGAAGTGGTCAGAAACGCCCATCGAAGGATCCGGTGAGCAAGAGGAGGAAAGACGTCGAGGTTGCCATTTACGCGGGACTTGATAACAGAACTTGTAAATTGTTCAAGGTTTTTCATCAAGCTCGGGTGGAAGAAGCTTCATAAGTACTATGCCCTCTGACCAGTGCCGCATATGTAGGCGCCGTTGTCTTTAACCCTGCGGAGAAGTGGCGTCTCCTCGACCAATTGTGGTCTCGAATTCCTACTCGGGAAGAGACTTGAGTCAATCACCAAGAGTGTTCAGAGCGAAAGAGCGAAGCTACGGCGGGAATTCACACGGCAGATGCGGGACGATTGGTCTCGGGAGCAGGCCGTGGTCGACATAGAGCGACAGCTGGCTGGGAAATACTTCGAAGAGTCACCCCCATTACCATGCGTCACCGACTCTCATCCCGCCCAGAGACGCTTGCTCAACGCTTTAAAGGCACCTGTAGCGAGCACGATTGAGGATGGATTCCGCCGCCGTGATGAAGTCATGGCCTACTGCACCATTCAGGAAGGACCGACGACTCGCTGCCGTCCAGACCAGTCGGTCAGGAAAGGGAATGCGCCCCAGGCGGCTCAGACCTCGGATAAGAGCCATCAAACATATGAGGAATTGGCAAATGCAATTACTTCCGTCTTCGTCATGAACGCGGAAGAGCGACCCTGCAGATGCTTTGTTTGTGTCGGCAGGGCTACCACTCTTCCGTCTTTGGATCTAACTATTTAGAATCTCATTAGATTGTTCTACTCCTCTGGCGATCCGAGTAAGTATGTCAGACGGTATTACCTTTCTAACATCCAGGACGACGAAAAGCTATACTGCTGTCTTTGCAGCTTATTTTTGGATTACAAAATGTATCTTTAGAATCACGCTATGAAAATATATGGAACTGTCTTATGAATGTGGATGGTTAACTAAAGTCGCTAGAACTCGATGCGGTGTGCTGCTGAAGATCTGATAATTATATTATTCATGAAGGATGCTTTCTCTTGTTTCTGCGGTGTATAGATAAACTCTTTATTAAATATTTATCGGTTGGTTGGTTGTGAGATATATTAAGGCTTTAAGCCTGTATGCTGGCAGTTAAAGAAAATCATTAGCTAAAATTTAGGGTGTATATTCTTGCTTATAAAAGGTTGAATATATGACTCTAAGGATTATCTGCTATACTCTCCAACTAAGTTGCTAGGTCCTTCTTACCCATCGATCTAGCGAGATTAGTATATATCCAGCAGCCATCCCTAACTATAGTATCCTTCTTTACTCCTAAGTTAAAGAGGAGTAAAATAGTTCCCCAAGCCTCCTTTTCTAGTAGCTGGAGAGTATATACAACAGGTATCGCCCTATCTATATCTTCAATATTAACTTCAACCCTAAAATCTTAAATAAACTTAATAATCTCATTCTTAAATCCTTACCTCACTGCAGTATGCAGGCCGTTAAAGCTGCACAAGCGATTCAGATGAGCTCCACATTCCAAAAGCAACTTAGCTATACTAAGGTGCCTACAATAGAGAGCCAGAAAAAAAGCAATAATACTACTATTTTCTATCTGTTTATTAATATCTGAGAAGTTTAATAGTAAAGTAATAACCTCCTCTCTACTATAGGCGGAAGTAAGGTATAGGGGAGTAATAGATAGGTAAATATCAGTTTGTAGAAAATATAATAGAGAGTTACTCCCAGTAGACTGAAAGTCTTTAAGAGGAAAGATACTAAAGGGGAAGGTTACTTTCTCCTCTGTAGTATTAATATACTAGAGATTATCGATAAACTTCTAAGATAAGTCGATAAGGAACTTAACTTACTTGAAAGGTATATAGTTAAGAATAAATTATATTGAAAATATTATAGCAGTATCAGTATAGTTATCTTTAATATTGATAAAAAAGAAAAAAAAAAGATAATAGCACTAAGTTGGGTAAAGATCACTTTATATATTTAGTGCTCAGTATATTAGGTTATATAAGTCTCTTAGTAGTGTCTGGAAGACTAAAGGATAAAGAAAGTATAAAGCAGATTAAATCTATTACTAATTCTGCAATAAAGGATAGATAGCTAATAATGACTCTATCCCTTAATAGCTAAGCTCTAATAAGCTTAATGTTATTAAGAGAGCTAGTAGATGGATTAAGTAAGTATTTAATGCAGGCCCCCTTTTTACAGATTATAGTAACAGCTTGCATTTAGCCAGCCTACTTATCAGCCCAATACTATCATCCTTACCCAATTATTATAACTCTGCAGGAGTATTAACTGTTTTAAATAACACTGGCAAGACATTCTCTCAGTTAAGGCAGCCTAGTAAGACCTTATTGTAACGGTCGGGTCTAACCTAGGGGTATAGGGTAGGTCCAAGGCGTGTAGTTTATAATCGAGTGGATCAGGACGTCGTAGTAAGCAATATAGGTTACGGTCTGGTAATAGTAGAATAGTAGATTCAATATAACCAAGTGTGTTGATAGCTGGTGAGGCTATCTGTCTATAAGAGTACTAAATGAGTATCTATATACTAGATAGCGATTAGTGGTCTCAGTGGTCTTATCGTAATGCTTATTAATAAGACTATCGGTCTTATTGATAAGAGTCGTCAGTAGAGTACTAATACTTAACTTATCTGTATGATAGGTTACACTAACAGGCATATAGGGAAAAGTGGGTACAGTCGTAAGACTGTACCTTGTGACGAAAAGTGGGTCCATAGGGATTCTGCCGGTTGTGACTGTCTGGTTCCAACTCGGGCTGTAACATAATATCTCCCTCCTAATAGTCTAGTCCTCGAGACCTATATATAAAACCGTAGCCCCTAAGGATATTAGTCAGTACTTATTCCGTCGTCTTTATCTATTTAAAATACTGACATAATGTCCAGCCGTATTTCCAAGAAATTATCAGCCAAAAAACAAAAAAGTTTAACTAAAGCTCACTACACCTAAATCCTACTTATTAAGAAGTTTAATTACAATAGTATACCTTATTCTTTCTGCTCGGCGAAGGGGTTTTCATTATTATATCGTAATGATATTGAACTGTTACCTAAAGTATATTCATTAAGGTAAAACTTATAATATATTAGATATTTCGATAGTTATTAGTATGTATACCGGTATTTTCTGTATTTCTAGAGTTCTAACAAATAAAAATAGTAAATTAAATTATTGTAGAAAAGTATTGTATTAAACGTAAGGAGGAAGCTACTGAAGAAGCTTTATTAAAGTCTTATAAGGCACTTAAGGCTATTTAAAAGGAAATTGCAGACAGTTTAGATTGTCTAGCTTATTTATAAAAGCAGTAGAACCAGATTATTTCTTGCAGTAAGGAACTTATCTATTATAGTATTTATTTATTAGATAAATTAGATGCTATAGAGCATATAGATTTAGAGGCTATTATTACTGTGCAGTCTTTAGTTTATATTAATCTTATTAACTGGAGTTCTTTAGATTTTAATAATCTAATTTTGCCTATTTGCAGTATTACTAGTAAAAGTCCTTCAGAAGGTATTATATATAGGTAAGGTTTTTAGCTAATTTCTATTAGTTATTACTTTCTAAGTAGTTTTTTCTACTTAATAAGGTATTTAGTCTAATTGTTAATTCTTTATTACTTAAGAATTTTTTTAACTTTATACTCCTTAGGGCTTTTAACCTCTATTTTAAGTTTATTGCTAAATTTAGCTATAATATTTCTTTTTATATACTCTTAAGGAGTAAGATATAGAAAATAGAATAAAGTCTGACTTTTAGTAATAAATCTAAATAGTAGTTATTTTCTGAGATTTTTTTTAAAAATTTTATAGAGTCTAATATATTTATAGTCCAGTTTTTTTGTTTTATTATTTTATTTCAATATTTTTTATTGCAAGAAGAACTATATCTCCCTTCTGAAAGAATAGTCTCTTTATTCTTTTTGAGTTATAGTATTTTTTTTATTTGGTTTCTAATAAATTCAAGTTCAGTCTTTATTTCTTTATATAGATTTTTCAGTTTTTCTATTATAAAAATAGCTTTAGGAATAATTAATCTATCTCAGCTTATTCTGTAGGCATTAGAAGTAAATCCAAAGTTAGTATATACTAAGATAAGCTTTATACTACTTTTATATACTGATATATTATAGCTTAGCTATACAGTTAGAAGCTTTTTAACTCAATTATTCTATTTGTAGTTAATATAGTATTAAAGGTATTATTTCAGTATTTAGTTTATTTATTCTATTTATCTGTTAACTTATACTCAGAATACTGTAGTAAGGCAGTAATTTAGTTCTATATAGTCTATTAGGCTTTATTAAAACTTAGAAGTAAATAGTAGTTCTTAATTAGAGAGAATCTCTATTAGGAGCCTATAAATATTAATAATATTTTATAAGAAGATATAGATAAACTGCTCTATATCTATTAATTCCTAGTAGAATATAAAATAAGAAAATTTTATAAGTCTATCTATAATAACAAGAATACTATTATATAATATAACTCTAGTTGTAGGGTCTTCTAATAGGGGTAGTTTCATAATAAAATCTATAGTAATTAAGTCCTAAAGTCACTTAGTAACTAGTAGGAGCTGCAGTTTTCCATATAGTTTGTAGTATTAAGCTTTAGTTTTATTATATAATAGGTATTATTTAGTGATTTCTTTTACTACTATCTTTATCTTAGGAAATTAATATATCATTCTGACTTATTTAAGAGTTTTATTAACTCCCTAATATCTATATAATAGGTATTTATGTATTTCCTATATAAGTTAGTACTATAGTTCTCTAGAGACTTACAGTTTATCTGTTTTTTCATCTGGAGGCAGCTTGTTATTATATTGCTGAATTTAGTTATAGAGTTTGTTATTATTTATAGCAATATAGGTATTTTCTAGGGTTTTCTTTTTGGTTTTTCCTAAATATTCTAGGTAATTATTAATTGCATACTAAAGTATATCCTAAAGGCTGTATATATTGTATATTTTAGCAATAAGTTAGTATAGCGTGTTAATATTTCTATTATATAGTCCTTCTTTATATAAGTCTTATACTATCTGATACTAATAGTAGTAGGGAATAATAATGCGTCCGTCTTAATACCTAATTTCTCTAGTATATTTACAAGCCCGATCTATAAAGTCTTATACAGAGCTATCTCTGCGAATTAAGCTTAGGTACTCAGGTTGGGGTTGTGTTTTTTGTATACTTACAATATACTTCTGCTTGAGATGTCCTTCAGTATTAAAGTTAAGAATCTATTTATTTATTTTGAGCTTGCTAGTGTTAAAGTCGGCTTATTAACTGATAGTATCGGCTTATCTATTTTCTGATTCTTTTCTGTAGATAATTATATAGTTAAATTCTAAGAGATATTTAGCATATTGTAGTTATTATCTGCTAAGTTTCTATGTGGTTGTAAAGTGCGAGATATTCTTATAGTCAGTATAGATCTTAATCTTATACTTATTTCTTAGGAGGTAGTATTAGAATTTCTTAAATAAGTTAATAATTATAAGGAATTCTTTATTATAGATAGAGTAGTTAAGTTTAGTGCTATATATTTTATAAGAGAAAAAGGCAATAGGGTGTAACAGTCTGTTATTATCCCTTTAGCTAATCTAAGTGCCTTATATAAAGTCCAATAAGTCTATCTTAAGTTTAATTTCTTATTTAGAGTTAAAGGTTACTAGTACTAATTTACTTAAAATAATATCCTTAATAATATTAAATGCTTTTTCTATAGCAGTATTCTATTAAAAGTCTACTTCTTTTTTAGTAAGTTCTATAAGTAGTATAGTATAGCCACTAAAGTTCTTAATAAATCTTCAGTAATAGTTAGTAAATCTAAAGAAGAATTATACTTTCTTAATATTTATTAGTTTTAACTATTTACTAACTGCAGTAATTTTCTTTAGATCTATTCTAATTTTATTATATAAAATAATATATCTAAGAAACTTTACTTCTAAAGTGTAGAAGTTACTTTTCTTTAGTTTAACTAGCAGGTTAACATCTTAAAGTGCTTATAATACCTTATAGATATATTCTATATATTCTTCTTCTAAGTTAGAGAAGATTAGAATGTTATTCAGATAGTATATAATAAATATATCTAGATACTTACGTAATATATTATTAATTATTTATTAAAATATAGCTAGTATATTTATAAGTCTAAAGGGTATAATAAGATATTTATAAAGTCCAAACTTAATTTAAAAGGCAGTTTTCTATTTATATTCTTTCTTAATACAGATAAAATTATACGCTCCCTTTAGATCTAATACTATAAATACCTTCTTTCTATAGAGTCTATTTTTAAGCTCTATAATAAGAAGTAATAGAATTCAATCTTTAAGTATAATATTATTTAATTGTCTGTAATCTATAATAAGTTAGAGCTTACTGTTCTTTTTAGAAATAAATATAACTGGATATCTAGCTGATAACTTAGAGATCCTAATATATTCTTTCTGTAGTATATCTTCAATATATTCTTTTAGTATATTAAGTTACATTTTATTAAGATTAAAGATTTTATAAAATATAGGTATTATTCTATCTTTCAGTATAATTTTATAATTCTATTAACTGAATTTAGATAGTTCTATTTTAAGTTCTTCTATAAAGAGTTTTTTATAGATATAGTATTATACTAGTATATTCTTAAGTTGTTTTTCTTTAGGTATTTTCTTGTAATTCTTAAGGTTCTTATTTATCTATATAAACTATTATTAAAGGCATCTAATTATTCTTTAGAGTTATATTTTCTTACCTTTTTAGTATTTATATTATATTCCTTTTGGGGGTAATAAGATATCTGTTATATCCTTATGTTAATCCTCACTCTTACTGTCTTTAGGAGTTAGAATTAAAGATCTCTTGTTTTCGTCTGAGTTACTTTTATTATTACTGAAGAGAATATTTATTGAAATCGATATATATCTAGCTAGTTCTCTAGTTTAGTTGTAGGTTGTATTTTCTCAGCTATAAATAGCCTAAAATAATATTATAATACCTTATAGATATAATATCGAATATAACTCTCTAATTCTTACTGTTAATAAAAACCTTAAGGTAATCGGCCTTATAGGTTATCTATCTATTGTCGTACTTAAATAGGTTGCCTTTAAGATTGTATACTGTATAGAGTTGCTTTTTGTCTCTCTATTTTAGCTTTAGCTGATTGACTACAGTAGGGTTAATATAGTCTGCTTCTACTCTACTATCTACTAATACAGTAAGCTATACACCCTTAACTTACACTTATAGCTTAAGTGTCTTTCTTTTTTTTGCTGATTTTATTATATGTAGAGCTTTTATTAGAGATAGTTCTTTTTTATATATATTATCTGCCTGTCGCTCTTCTATAGATAGCATTTATTATTTTTTGTATATTTTTTATAATTCCCTTAGAGGTACCTTTTACTTAAATATTCTCTACACCTTAGTCTAGGTAGTTATAGTTCCTTCTGTCCTTAGAGTTATTAATATTAGGCTTAGTCATCTTAATTAAGTCCGGTTTGGGTCGGAAAGTTAAATTCTTTTCTGTATATTTTGTTAATATATATTTAGATCTCCTGAGCTTTAGCACTATATTATAGGCATCTAAGCTTTTTTGCAGGTTATTGCATTTTATACTGAGTAAGATTAGGTATTTTAGATAGGTTCTTTGTTTTTTACAGTTGGGGGTTATCCCCTTACGTTCCCAATCTTCTATCTTACTTTTCCAGACTTAATTGAGACTGCTTATTTCTCTATAGTTATTAAAGTTGTAGTTCTTATATATTATATACTTAATGCGTTGAAATTCATCTTGAATCTCCTAACTGTATTTCTTGTAGTCCTTGTTGTTATATTGTACTGCCTTTTCGGTACTACAGTTAGTAATATCCTTATTTTTGTATTTATACTATTTCCTTATCTTCTGTTGTTTATATATGCGATATTCTTCAGTTTTATATTCTTTAATAATACTAGTATATTTAGTGCACCTAGGTGGAAAAAGGTCTCTCTTATCCTCTAGTTATGCAATACTGGCTTCTATATACTATCTAGTGACTTAAAAGTACCTAAGTTCTTTCTATAAGTAGAGTCTCTAAATTAGTTTATTATTAACTTATACGGGATAATAGTTATAATAGATTTTGTCTTTTTTATATATCGGATATATATAGGCGATATATAATATCTATAAGATTTCTTTATAGTTAGGGTGTATTACTGCTATCCTTAGGTTATTATCTTTTTATTCCTTTAGGGCTATATAGTATAAGTTGCATTCTAATTGTATATTATAGGTGTGGATATAGATATTAGTATTTTTATTAGATTCTTATTATTTATTTATAAGGTTGTTATATATCTCTATTAGTTTTTTCTATATTTAGTTTCTAAGGTTATTAAGTATTTAGTATCCTCTATAGCTAAGTTCAGAATCTTATTTGTCTTCTATTTCTAAGTATTTATCAGTAGGAGTAATAATATTCTGGTTATCTACTAGCAGGCCAATATATCTTATTAGGCAGGCTTTTTGTCTAAAGTGCACCTAAGGGGTACCTTCTTCTTAGGTGTAGAATTGCCTTTAGAGCTTATTCTTTTCTTTATATTTCTTAGATATTTCTACTCCTTATTCCTTATTGCTATAAGGTAGTATAATAAGTCTGAGTTATCTATCTGGAATTAAGTCTCCTTATTATACTATAGCTATAATATAAGATATCTTATTAGATGAGTTAGTTATAGTACTGGTGTTATTTTAAGTAGGGACTGGTCTCTAGATATTTTTTACTTTCTTCTAGTTATAACTTTTCTTTTTGTCTAGTCTAATTTGTTACTCCATTTTGGTTTTACTGTCTATTTTTCTATACTATACAGCTTATTTCTATTTCTTTTCTCTAGTATTATTCTTAATTTCCTTTAGTATTCTCTAAGCGCAGGGTTCAAGGGGTAGTGCATTATTAAAACACTTATATTCCCAATTGTAGTATTTATAGGTTCTATTATATCCTCTATTATATCCACTCCAGATTATAGTAAGGGTTTTAAATTAAATAGCAGTTTGAGGTTTATTGTTATTAGGGTGCTAGTAATTAGTAAATTGTATATACTTACCTTTCGGTATAGACTTATACTTTTAGTTAGATTTTAGGGTGTAATACTTACTTTTAAAGTAGCCTATCTTTTTGCAGTTCTAGCACTTAACTTTCAAATGGTCCTTTTGGGCAGCTTTTAGTTCTATAGGTCCTAATGCTATTCTATAGGATGTATTATTTTATTATTTCTTCCTGCTATTAGACTGGTTTTTCTTATTCTTTTAGCCCTTAGGGTTCTTTCTTCTTTTCTTAATATATCATTCGAACAGTCAGTTATTAAGAGTAATATAGAGATATATATAGATGTTAAACTCAGTCAGTAGATTGAGGATCTTATAGATTTCGTCCTTAACTTTATTCTTTAACCTCTAATAGAACTCATCTTTTATATTTTTTATCTATCCAGTTGAGTTTTATAGATAAATATCTAAATTCCATAAGATATTTAGATACTACTTTAGTCTGTATTAACTTCCGGATCTAGATAAGTATATTATATTTTTCATCCTATTCTCTATATATATTTATAAGTAGCTACTTATATATATTAAAGCTACTAAATAAAATAGTTATTTTAAGTTTATATTAATTAGGCGAGTTCTCTATAAAGTCTCTTAATATCGAACCTATTTCTTACTAGGCCTTGCCTTCTAGTAATCCTATAGTATGTTAGACCTTTAAGGGTTTACTACTAAATACAGTAGGGTAGTATATATAGTAGGACTTAAGTTCTATAAGATGCTCCCTAAGTTCCTTAGGAGTTCTATCGAACTTCCTCAGCTATAGTAGCTTAATGGTTTCTCTAATATTATAAGGTCTCTGGGACACTTAGGGTAACAGTAAAGCTATTAAATTATTCTATATACTAGGCTTATTTAGTACAAGCAGTAAGTTACTTATTAGTAAGGTTTATAATACGTTCTTTTAGTGCTATAATAGTTACTACTAGCGTTAGGTCTGGAGTAGGTATTATACCAGTATAAAAGGTTTGGATTTTATTATATAGGGCTTAGAACTTTTTATTATTCTTTACCTTATTAGTTCAGACTGTATTAATTAGATTGTCTACTCCCTAATAAAGTTAAAGATTTTTCTTATAGAGTTTCTTAAGTTCTTCACTTATATTATTTTCGTCTAAGGAGGATTTCTTATTACCTATAGCATTATTGCTATTGTAGTCCTTAGGGGTCTTTAGGCGTGGAACACCCTTTCTTTTGGAGGAGGCAGAAGTGCTAGCTGATAGAGTTATTAGAGCTATAGTAACTGAATTATAGTATTACTTAGGTTAACGTAGTAATACACTGAATAAGAGCTATTAACGTATAACAGTTAGGTCTAACCTAGGGGTATAGGGTAGGTCTAAGGTGTATAGTTTATAATTGAGTAGATTAAGATATATTATAGTAAGCAATATAGGTTACAGTCTAGTAATAGTAGAATAGTAGATTTAATATAACTAAATATATTAATAGCTAGTAAGGCTATCTGTCTATAAGAGTGCTAAATGAGTGTCTATATACTAGATGGCAATTAGTGGTCTTAGTAGTCTTATCGTGATGCTTATTGATAAGACTATCGGTCTTATTAATAAGAGTTATCAGTGGAGCACTAATACTTGACTTGTCTGTATAATGGGTTATGCCAACAGGCGTATAGGGAAAAGTGGGTACAGTCGTAAGACTGTGCCTTGTGACGAAAAGTGGGTCCACGGGGATTCTGCCGGTTGTGACCGCCTGGTCCCAACTCGGGCCGTAACACTTATAGGAGGCTAGTATATATTAATAAAAAAAGTACTTAAGGGAGTAATACTACCTATCTTCTCAGAACTATAACTTCCCCCTTTTATCACACATATATTCTATACTCTCCTATCCTTTCCCCCTTTCTTCTGTATTTTCTCTTATATCTACCTACTTTCTAAAAGTCTTATCTTTATTAAAGATTCAAACTGATATTTAGTCTAATAATAAACTATAGATTATAGTCTGAGCTTAGTAGTAAGGATATAAACAACTATATTAATTAAGCCCTACTTAACTCTAATAGTAAGGTCTTATTCTTAAAATTAGATTAGAGTATCTTATAATAATAATACTACTAAGAGTAAATATATTAGACCTTAAGAAGTTAAAAATATTTATAAACTCAAACTATAAACTCTTAGTATGATACTGGGACGCTATAAGGAAGTTAATTACTAATATAACCTTCAGTAAAGCTATATAGTCAAACTTATACCTAAATTCTATATAGTATTACCTAAAAGAAAAGACAATAATAATATAATTATAATTTAAACTCTTATAGAAGGCAAATTAGCAGAAGGAACTAAAGAGGTATAGTAAGTAGCTATCTAAGGTCCTTCCTCTTATATAATAGACATCTACTAACGCCTCTATAATAAAGATAAATCTACAAGGAATACTATTATCTATTATACTAGGAGTAAGGAGATAGATTTCCCTAGGAAGTGTAAAGAATACTATTAGTATAATTCTCTTTCCGGTGGGTGCAGAAAATTACAGAATAAGTTCTATAGCGTTTACTCTACCTGTATTTTTAGAGGCCACCCGATATTGTGTAGTAAGAGAATATAGCATATTAACAAAGAGAATAATTATCAGCCCTCAGAAGATTCTGATAATAAGGATTAGTACCGCATAACTATTAAGAAAAGAAAGAGGAGGGTTTAGAAGGTAAATAGTAAGAGTAGTGAGATATAAGGGGAATAAATAATAGAGCAAATAAATAAGAAGCGGAAGATACAATAGGATAAGTATATATGCAGACTCAATAGGTACTTAACTTTATTGTAATCATGCGAAGAGGTAGTATAGGATTAGTAGAGCCTGCTATCTAGAGTAAAGCTTATTCTTTCTCCTTTTATTTTATTTCCTAGCCTAAATAAATTCTATCCCCTTCCCTTAATAACATAGTAAAATTCGTAAGGGTGCGTTTAATGCATTGTTGAGTGTGGGTAAATATAAGTTGGAAGCAGCTGCGTGCAGGCAGCGGATCACGATCTAGCGGCCTCATATATTATCGGGTAGTTATGATGACTGTACTCAAGTTGTCGACGGAAAAACCTCTGCGGCATATAAGAAACGCGTATTGGCATCAATTAGAACTGAGATGATACTGAGAAGGAAATTGTATTGAGTGTCAGATTTCTGCTGCTTGAGAAGACTGTAAGCAGAGTTCTGGAACGATGGCTATTACGGCTCTTGGGTGCATATTAGTTGACCAGTATTCGCCCTCACAATTATAAATAAAGACCACAATATACAGACACGAAATCAATACCGTAATTTGCATCCCGCGGACCCCATGCATCAAGCTAGCTTCATCATTATTTCCTCATCATAAAAACATCTTCTCAATCCATGCTCGATAATCAGTCGCAATCCATAGCTGCCTGCCTTTCTTTATTAACTATTTTAAATATATCCTTAATAGCTACCTTAAAGTTATCTTAGACGAGCTCAAACGCTTTGCAGAAATAGTAGAACTGGGATCAATGGGGATCCCTGCCGCTTCCTCGACTCCAGCAGAACTTGACGAGCTCGCATCCGCGCTTGTAAACCTCCTGCAATCGGCGGCGAAAGCAGCTGGCCGACCTGCGCGGAAAGGAGCGCGCAACGCTCCCTGGTAGACTGAAGAGTATGCCGGCGCCGCAGCTGGATACCGCGCGTTCAGAAGGCTCTATCCTCTTGGGTTCAACCAGGAAGTCCAACTTGCGAAACGAGATTTCCACCGCGTGGTCCGCTGTGCCAAAAGACTGTACTGGCGGAACCTGATCGACAGCTTTTCAGATAGTAGCTTGGTGTTCAAGGCCGTTCGATGGCTGAGATCATAGGGATCCTTTCAGCCGCCTCCGCTACAAGTTGACGACATGGTCTACGAAACACAGATAGATAAAGCCTCCAAGATTTCTGTAGATAAATCGTCTATGGACTTTTACCTTAGGTGAAACGTCGAGGCTCAGTTGACGAAGCTATCCTTGACGAAACTCATCTGTTGTTTGTTTAGATCTTGCAACCGGTCCTCCAACTGGCATAGCTCATCCATGACTCCACCAATGTGTTTCTGCTGGCCGTCCTCTGTTTCAAGCCCATTGGTAACTTTGTAGTCTTCGTGATTTAGGCGGATATTTCTGTCCTGATCCGCCCCGTATTCACCTCGTGTGAAGACGACAGGGATGTTGTTCACCGCCGTGATCGAGACCTGATGCCTCATACTCTCATCTTGTCTGGGGAATGATGGCTGAAGACAGGGTATCGGGGGATGAATTCCACTCTGGGATGGTGATGCTATGATACAGTCGACCCCGAGACCCACTGATGCCTTTGGCTCGTAGGACTGCTCGGATTTTATGAACATTGAAGCAGAGGATGGAAAGGCTAAATTGAGAAAGGTTAAATCTTGTGAATCGTACGCACCGCCAAAGCTACCTTCTTTGTATGAGGAGACCACCTGCGGAGATGTTGCGATGGCAGGATCCTCTGTCAGGTGTTGAGATGCCACAAAGCCCCAGGGGATGCTCTGTGGTATCCATTGTTTCTCTTCATACAGCAAGGGCCACGAATTTAGGCCTGGCGTGTGTTCCTGCTGCCAATTCTCGGCTGATTGCGAAAGTTGTGCGGCGAATGGCTGGCTCATTTCCTCATACTGCTTGAGGCAATCCATGGATTCTTGATTCGTGGTGTTTGCCCCAAGGTTCGATGTCTCCAGGTGAGTGGTGAAACCCGGATAGCTGTGGGACATGTGATAGTGCTCTTCACATATATCCCCCTCCATGACAACGCATTCTGATCCGGTGAGGTTCCGGCGACGCTAAACTTGAGGTGCTATCGGTGCTGATTTTATATAGGCGTTACCACCGCAGTCGACTAGTCGCGAGGCACCAATTTGCACTTACTCCTTTTTCGGCTCGTCTAGTACGATTCTAGGGGGATCGCCGAACTCAGTTTGGCAATAAAGCTCCTGTCGTGGCACTACGACAGCGCTTCGATATAATAGGACTTTAAAAATAAAATACTTTCCCTAGAGATAAAATAAGGAATGAAAAAAAAATTCATCTCTTTTATCTCTTCCGATAGAAACGACTTTTTAAATACTGGTTAAGTGAACGTTTAGTAGGTTGTGCTTATTTGTTAGCAGAGAGGATCATTACATCATGGCTGGAAGTAAATCAAGAATGTAACTTTTGGGCATTACGTCAATGGCTGGAAGTGAATCAAGAATGTAACTCTTGGACATTACGTCAATGGCTGGAAGTGAATCAAGAATGTAACTCTCAGACGTGATCGGGTCGTTCTCGGACATAATTGCCTCGTCTCCCTCGGCGTTGACGATGGAAATTCACCAGTGAACTGCCAACACAACATAGATAATATACAGTTTTGGGCATAATTAGCTTCCTATTATGTAACACACTCCAAAACTTTAACACTGCCCCGCACAGTACTAATCTAAAAGTCTACACACTATATACATATAGGATGAACTGCGCCTTCCGGAATAATGATTTACCGTCGCCTAATCGTGACAGGCGAGGTGGCGAGGCCCCGCCACTGGCCCCAGACGTGGCAAACCCAAACCTTGCATCCTCCTCAAATGGCACCAAGACTATCTAAAATCCAGCAAATCGAACTCCAGAACGTCATCATAAGTAAGCTACAGAGCAAAGAAGATGTTAACGACAAGGGACATAGCTATAATTATCTCCTGCACTTCGCGAACCGTCCGTAACGCACAATCGAACATCCTTCAATATGGCACAATCAATGCCCCTCATAGTGCTTCAGGTCGACCCAGAAAAGTAACAGAAAATATATGTCTTGCTTTACAGAACAAGTTAGATTAGGATCTTTATATAAGCTAAGAAGCCCAAGCTGAGGTTCTCTATAAACAATATGGCGTAAATATGTCCCAATCTACGGTTAGTAGAACCTTAAAACGAGTCGGATAGACTAAGAAAGTCATATAAAACATCGCAAAAGAGCGTAATTAAGATCTACGAGACGACTATATAGAGAGACGATCCCATTACAAGCCCGAACAAATAGTTTTTATTGATGAAAGCGGAAGTGACTGTGGTCTGGCGATCTTGGGGAGGGGGTATACTCCTAAGGGTGTGACACTCGTGCAGATCAAACGATTCCATTGAGGCAATAGGGTTCAGTTTCTACCGGCATACACTGTAGACGGCGTGATTTATTCCGAAGTATATAAAGAAAATATAGATGTTTAGGTATTTAAGGGTTTTCTCGAATGTCTATTGCCGTATTGCGGCAGACACCCCAAGCCAAGATCTATCGTATTTATAGATAATACCTTATTCTACTTCTTCTCTCCTAGGATTAAGAAGATATTCGCCGATGCAGGCGTAATAGTAGAATACCAACCACTGTATTCGCTAGATTTAAACCCAATTGAGTATTTCTTCAGCTTGCTTAAGAATCACATTAGGAAGAGATCCCAAAAGGATAAAGATCTTATTTAGGGCGACTTCAAGTTATATATATAAATGCAGATCAGAAATATTGGGCAGGAAGAGAAAATTGCAAGGGGGCATTTTAGAAAGACCCAGATCCTATATTAAAGAAACTCTATAGTAGAATAATATCTGCAACCATCTATTATATACACTCTGCCCTCCGCGCACTGCTTCACCTATAACCTAACATTACAAATATAACGCTACATAATACCCTTTAGTATACTATGCTTTTTGTAAAATCGATATATCCTTTTCTAGTTGCTGGCAAGTATATCGAGATCAAAGCCATACGCTAAAGTCAACTCCTGGATACTGTCGTAAGACTCTTTCTGTTCCTCAGTGCTGACCTAAGACTACTGCTATATGCTATATGCTGTAACTGTATCTTCCCATGAAAGATCAAAGTCTATAAGTAGAGATATTAGAAAAACTATTGTCAGAGTATTAAGGCCTCTAGATACACAACAGTAACAATAAGCGGTCGTTATATTAACTGACAAGCCATCTAAGTCCTACTGCTGCCATTTGCAATATTACTCCTTCTCCTGCTGCTCCCGCTCCTTCTATTGCCTCTCTTCTCACTTACAGTCATCATCCAGCACTAATCGACGAAAAGTCTTAGGGACATCATTATGTCCATTTAAAACCTTATCTTCCTGTAAATAATCAGCAAGCATCCTTATATAATAGGGCTGCAGTAGGTAGTATTTCCCCCATTCTGCTAGTAGTAGTCCCCTTTTATACATAGCCGCCCAGGGCAACACATAAGAGCATATGCCTTCCTGATACATATCGGCCGGCCTAAACCAGCCGTCCTGGCTTCTAAATCTGCTTGCTGGTTGACTGTTGCCCCCCCTCTGCCAGGCTTACTAGTGTCTATACACTTATAATAGAACGTAATCGTAATAGTAATCTTCTTGCCATCATTCAGAAACTCGCTCCATTCCTATAGCTGTTTCTCGACAAAGAGCCAGTCAACGCTTAATTTTTGGCCTCACTTCGTTATATTCTTCGTCTTATAGTCGGTTACGGACAGGATCAGTTTCATCGTCTGCGCTTCCTAAGGCTCATTCGCGCTTGCATTAGTCACCTTCAGTTGGAGGACGTGTTTCCAAAACTTGTGTGGCGATATTACAATACCTAGCTCCGATTCGCCTGCTTGATTTCTGTTTTTTACGGATAGTTTCTATTCCACGTTATAGTATATTGTAGGTTCGCCTTCGTATGACTGGTCTGGCTCCTAATTAGCAAATAGCATAAACACTAAGGCACTCCCTGCAGGTCTCAGCTGGCTTCTTGGGGCTGGGGTTGCTTGCTGAGATACCTTACTATTAGATATTTAAAGGTCACAGTTCTGAGAGTCGCTCGCATCGTCACTTGGCCAGTCGATTCTAGTCTCACTTATAGTTGTTGATATATCGCAAGCTATCATCTAATTCTTTCTCTGACGTTTGCTCTCTACCAACGCAGAATAAAGGACACCTATCCTTAACTTTCCATAGCCGTACGCGCCTTCTATTGCCTTCTATGGTTTTCTTTGCCGGGCGATTACATGAGCATTATAATATCGTTAGAATACTGGCATTTCATTTAGTATCAACTACAAATCTCATCAGTAAAGCTATTTACATATAAGTAATTATAAAGAAAAGTAGCATAAGTATAGCCCCTAATGCAACCTAACGTATACCTTAAATAATCGTAGCGTCACTTGCGCACTCAGATTGAAGACTCCTCTTATAGATAAATAGATTAGTAATTAGGTGATTAATTATATCAGTTAATCTTATACCCAGTTCCAGCACTACACTGTGGTCCAAACAAAATGGAGTGACGTTAACATACACAGTGCAGAAGTACTATATAAAGATTATTATACCTATCAAAAGTGGACAGTAACTAACAGAGCTTACTATTTTAGGCCACTTTTAGATTATATCTGCTTCTATTAAGTTACTCCATATATATACAGTCTATAAAATTTATATTGGCACAGTATCACGTGAATTATTGGGCCCACACACATTCTTCATGCTTAGTAAAATAGGAAGCTAATTATGCCCAAAACTGTATTGCCGGTATGGACATCCTCATATTATATTGTCACAATATCGCAGTCTTCATATTGTATTGCCACAATATCAGAAGACGCATATTATATGGTAGGTGTTGGATTGACCCTCGTCTGACGCAATCCTCTGATATGTCAATATCCTGATCTTAGTCATAGGTGGCGAGATTGACATCATAGGTGGCGAGGTTGATAGAAAAAGCCCCTCTCAGAAAAGAGAGGGTCGGAGAGAGAGAAGATCATCAATACAATCATCAATTGAAATCAGATCATTTGATCAATTACTTATCTCTTGATTGACCAAGGCGTATTGGATCCATCAGTAGGTATTTCAATATACTACTTTATTGCCATATTATTAGCAACACTGGAACAGGTCTTGGCTGGAACAACAGATGTAAGCTAGAGACATCATCACGAAAGCTTATCTACCCCTACTGTAGACAGGGTGCAACGGATTTTGACAAAATTACACAAACCGGCCCGTGCACGCGTCATGTCCTCCCCGCATTTCGTCAAAATACCATTTTTTTTGTCTGTGCACGCGGGAAGTCCCTCCAGCCTACGGAGTATATTTATTTCGTTAAATTGCAGGGTCTTCCTTTGGCTAGCCTCTGTCGCATCTTGGCAACACCGTTCAACGAGGTTACGTCATCACATAAATGCAGCCAGTTATACTGATGCCTCTAAAGATCGAGCAGCGGCACGGGATGGATATTTGCATGGTATTCCTCAGACGTTAAGATTTAACTCCGTCGGATTAGAACTGTAGTTGAACACAGTATTTTGTCACCACCTTGGCTATACACCCACCGTCCCACGTCTTGTCCAATGATGCAAGCCACCTAATGTGCATGATGCCCCAATTTACATCAAGAACTGTGGCAAATATGCACAAAAATGCGGTTTTGGGGAATAGGGGATGTTGCTCGGTATATACCTACAGTAAATCACCACTATAAACATCAAAATAAAGGAGGCAAAAAAAAAAAAAAAGAAGGTTTTCAGACGATGCAGGGCATAGCGAGTCGATGAAGTCACCATGCCAACCTTAGCTATCCATCATCACAGTGCTAGTTCCAGATCCGGTTTTTTTTTTAAATTTTTTAAAAAACTTGATCGCGACACGCTCTTTTCTGTCATCTTCTGATCTTCTGAATCTTATTTGACGCAACTATCAGGTAATCCATGCGTCTCCTTCGTTGCTCATCCCAAATAAAGACTGCATACTCGACGACCAACTCCATATCTTGCGCAGGTCGGACCTAGGATTAAAAGAAGCAAAACACCAACCCCGAAGCACATTTCCTAAACAGCCTGATCTTCCTTCAGTCAACATCTTCACCACTTCGAACATCATCCTGAATCAACTCCACATATCTGCCTTCGCCATGACTCCTCCACCTCCAGAACCAGAAGCAACCTGCTACCTCCTCCCAGGTCTCCAAGCCCTCGACCCCTCCGCCCCAGAAGTCGACCTCGACGCCTACACCTGGGTCCAACCCACCGCCATTGAAGACGACGAAGTAATGTTCGACGGCAAGGCCCTAAGTACTTGGTACGAGGAGGAGCGTCGGCGTCTGAGCAGCGGGAGCGAGGATAGCGAGAAGTCAAGAAGTCGGAAGCGCTTGCGGAAACACCACTCGAGATAGGGCAAGTCGCATAAAGAATAAGTCACTGTGAACAAAGGGAAGGGAAGGGAAGTAAGTGGAGGAATTCCGAGACTTGGCGGAACGGAACAGTCTCGATGAAGATACCCAGATCAAATACCCCAGCCACCAGATTAGTATCGCCAGGTTTGGCCGCTAATTTGGTTGGTTAGGATGTTATCCAGTGTGGTTTGCATCAAGTTTCCTCGTATCCATGGCGAACTTAATCGCCGCCCGCACCGCCCGCCTGTAGGTCAGGTGCCCATTTTGGGCCATCCGATGCCGCCTTTCCTCCCAAAAAGAACGAGAGGTTTCCCATCTTTGCCCGTCCGATCCCTCGCATCCCTTCCCGCTGTGCATCCCACTTCGTGCACCGGAACAGAAAATGTTCCATCGTCTCTGCTGTTTGCCGAGTCGCATATGTCCGATTCTGCTGCTCCGATCCTGTGCAGGTAGCTGTTGATCCTCGCCATTCCCGTGCGCAGCTGTGAGAGCATGCCTGATTCGCGTCTTTTCAGCAGGGTTGGACATCTTACGAACGGGAATCGAATCGATAGATTCATTCAATGCCAAGTCTTACGAATGTCGAATCGAATTTCTTGGCGTTCGATTCGCATCGAATCAAATGGGCGCACTCCATTCGACATGCGAATCGAACATACCATATTTCATTCGACATCGAATCGAATGGCGCTAAGCATTCGATCGATTTTCAATCGATTCGGTCGAACAGGGCTCCCGATTGCAGAAACACGTCAGGGGTCCTAAATTTTAGTGTAATTGATCGACGCGTTAAGAAGCTACTGGCGCGATCTTACGTGACGACCCCAGTACGCTTCATCTTTCGCCACGAATCTGTCTTGTTGCTAAGATGAGTCAGTGAGTACGTCTGTCCTCCCCGAGAGATCTATGGCGCCATAGGTACCTTGCAACTTCACTCATCATCCCGACAACAACCCACAATTGGATGTTTTATAAAAGTTCGAAGACAATCCATTTTGCGGCGTAGAATGAGGCATCTAGTCGGTTTCCATAAAGAATATACGATTTGGGGGAAGCTTGCCTTTAGCCCGGGGTCTGTGACCTGACCAACGAGACCTGTGAATTGGTTGGTTGTGAAGCGCGGGGAGGTTTAGTAGATCAACACTTGGAGGAAACCCCTTCCGCCAATGGCTGGAACAAAGGTTGACTCCTTCACTACACTGGCGTCATCACGCGCGACTGCTTCGGATTGGGACGCGCCATGTCGTCACTCGCACTGGTGGTCAATAGTTCATTCATTCTTACAAGACTCGCCAAGTTCAACAGCACTGGATCTGTAATACACGCGTGTTATTAGCCTTCCACACCTGTGCAGCGATGGAAGGATATTACTTGACCCTCCGCACGCAGCCTCAATGGCTTCCAACAACATCGTTCAGCTCACTCGATCGGTACAACCGACCCTCCCATCTAGCTAACTGTATCACGATGTCCCCCGAAACATTCTCTTCAAATAGCCCATTTTCCGATTAGCCAGAGGCTATAGAGTGCATTAAGTTCTCTTCGTCTTTGCCGGCTGTCTCGTCGCCAGCGACGTCGTTGCCAACGACACCATCGCCCCGTCCTCGCGGGACTGCCGCTGACTTTATCAAGGTCGATTGGACACTCTGGGGCCGCTAAGAGTGGATGAAATGGCCAGGATTCGAGCGCTATACTGGCGGCCAAGACACGAGGGCGTGGTGGCAGGAATATAGGTACCGCATTGAAGACCATTCCACCTGTCGACAGGGCAATAAGTTAAAGTAGATCTGCGCAGACTGCTTCGCGTAAGGTTTCAAGAAGAAGTCGGATTTCTGCTTTGTCTGCTCGACAGGGGCCTCTATCAAGAAATACCTTCGCGCAGCCCACAGGATTTCAGTATATCTCTTGGTTTGCAGCCCGTTAATATACTGATTTAAAAGGGCCCGAACCAAGCTGCCCGTTACAGGGGAGGCTTATTGTTGCATAACCAGACTATCACTCATTTTCTCAACGCCGACTTCAATAGGTAACCATAACGATTAGTTCCTCCTTAGCAACCTATATGGACAATTCAACGCTAAGGGTCTTCAAGTTCTTCTTCTCAACTGGATTATATACCACAACTTGCCGTTCGAGATAGTTAATACTGAGCGGTTCCAGCGGACCCTGCTTTATGGCAACTCCCTCCTTAATAAGGCCCACATTCCCTCTACAAAGACTCTTTATTGCAGCTCGAATCTAAGTATAGAGGCACCATTAAGCCAGTTACTAAAGTATTGCGCAGTACTCAATTCCAAATCCATTTCTCCTTCGACAGCTGGACATCAAAATTATTCATCTTATTTCTTAGAATCAATACTTAATTTATCAATTGCAACTTTATCTAGCACTGAATCCTACTTGGACTTCAACCTCTCACCAAGCGGCACACTGGCATATTACTTGCCGATAAGGTAGCAGATACTCTTACATTCTAGTAAATTAATAATCCTAATAAGATTGGGTAATTTACTCTTGACAATATAGCTAATAAAAACATATATATTAGGGATCTTACATTCGAATATAGCTTCTCTCCTAAAGAGCAACAGATTCAATACGCTTGCTACATCGCTAACCTCTATATGTAGGCACTGCTATATGGTTTTAAGCAGGATAATCTGGCTGTAATTGTCGCAGCTGATAGCGATAATTAGAATGACAATAAGGAATAGGTTGATTAAGCTATTAATAGGGCACTAGATGGAGAGATAGAAGATAATAAGGATAAAGAGATACAGCCTGATATTGCTATTAGTAGCCCTAATAAAAACTTTATATCGTTCCATCTAACTCCAGAAGAGATTAATAGCACCACATTTAGAGAATACAGCCAGAATAGCGCCCCAGGAATACTCTACAATATCGGCCTTCAGCTATAAGTAAGTCTATAACTGTATAAGCAGTTTCTTCAGTCTCAGCATAAGAAATCTGGTAAGGAATTAATACTCTACTAGGTCTTTAACAACGCCACTCAATAGGACTCAGACATGCATATGATGGAGAGGGGCCATTCGTCTCCGCCCAGCACTTAACACATTCTTCAATAACGTTCAGAACTGGTGGGAAGCTAAGGGCGCCTGTGAGAATGCTAAGCCCGCAGTTCTACAGATACTAGTCAAGCTTCTAAAGCCCTTTAAGGTCGCCACTAAGCAGCTTCAGGGCAGCAGTGTTCCCGGCGTGAGATCGACTTTATGGTAGCTTTAACGAGTACTTTCCTATCTTCAAGATGCTCCTTAGCCACTTTAAAAGTGCTATTAAAAGTACAATCTATAAAGAAGTTAAGGATTCAGTAAGTAAGAGGAGGAAGATGTTGAGGTTGCTATTTATGTAGAACTTAATAATAGAATTTGTAAATTGTTTAAGATTTTTATCAAGCTTGAGTGGAAGAAGCTTCATAAATACTATACCCTTCTGACCAGTGCCGCATATATAGGCGCCATTATTTTTAACCCTGCAAAGAAGTGGCGTCTCCTCGACCAACTGTGGTCTCGAGTTCCTACTCACAAGTCGCAGGGTTGGCGAGCCGACTACAAAGAGAAGCTATTGCAGATCTAGGAGAACAGCTACAGGCAGCGCGACGTTGATAACGAGGTCCTCGCTACAACTGATAAGGCCTCAATGGATTACATCGAGTGCAGGCTTGCCAGGAGTGTCTCCGCTGGTAGAGGCATAAATACAGATCTAATATAACCTTTAGTCCTCTATCATTTTCTCTAAACAGTGCAGTTACAGCAGCTGACAGTATTAACTATCTCATCAGTTAACAAGCTGCTCTTAATTATAGCATCAACTTGGTTATATTACGAGCGACTGAGCTGCGGCGCCATCGTCACAGTATTATTAGCAAATATGTTGCATCTAGCTGATGGAAATGATCATATGTGTGAGAAGCTCTTGATATTCTTCCTATCTAATGAGGGTCTTTGGGTCAGTCTTATAGACGAAGAAAATGATGATGACCTCGGATGACCTCGGACAGCCGAGACGCTCCGGATGCTTCCGGCTCTTTGGCTTTATCTAGCTATTGACCTGAATGAAGAAAAAGCTAGGCTTGTGACGAGGCCGGTGACGAGGCTGGTGACGAGGCAGGTGGCGATGGACGCCTATGATGATAGAAGGAAAAGCTTCACTTCCGCAAGAGCCGTTGAAATCCGATATCCCGATATGTGACAAAAGATCATGTTATAGCTTTGTGTTGGATACACAGTTTTTACTATATGCAATAGCAGGAGTAATTGATCAAATGATGTCTCTTCAGAAGGTTGTCTCCTTCATTGATTGAGGGTCGTAGGGGCCCTATTTTATACTCAAAGGTCAAAGGGAGACGGATCCGGTGTTGTTATAATGCCGCATCCGGCGTATTACCAGATCCAGCGTTCCGGATTAGGCTGACCGGATCCGGCAGTCCGAATGAGGCATGTTATGCCGCCACACGAGGTCTTTATCCAACACTTTGTTGGAGTGAGACTGTAGGAACATAGTTGGGACCAATGGCCAGATTTGGGTTTACCTTTGTGCTTTAATGCCTGGCGTGTTGTCAGAGCCGATTCAGGCTCTTGTTATGCCCCTCACCCCGGATGGAGACACCGCTTGTCGCTACGCAACGGTACATACCAGCCACACTGCTGAATGTGAGCCCATTGTAGCCTACACAGCTGTAGGGAAAGGCAAACAACCCTCTCCATCGTCAATTGTAGATTGCGCTGGGGCAGCTAATTCAACATGACTGGTAGTGGGCATACCGATTTCGGATTGAATTAGCACCTGTTTTGGACCAAGGCGAGTATGGGCCAATTGTGGCTAATAAAACACCATAGTCAAAAACCGGACGAGTAGGCCTTGCAGATTAGTAATCGAATGCTGGTGACTATATCTCGAAAGTTCTATCTGGCTTCAGCCATATACAGCTCTGAATAAAAATAATACTCCAATTTTCAGGATGTATATATATGTACAATATTAATTACACTAAATTAGTATCCTCTATATTGCACCAATGTTAAAAATATGGAATAGGACCGGCTAGGTCTACTCCAGTAAAGAAACAATTCTCCATGCCAAAAAAAAACTGTGACAATTAATTCAAGGCTAGAAATATTAAAAGAGGAGATAACCACAATTTGATAGTGGAAGTCGAGAGAGCAGAAGCCTTGATAAGGCTAACGGATTCTTTCCTAGGGACCCTCACTAGGCAGGAGAACTCCATATTGGAGATAGATTAATAAAGCCTTGGGATGAAACGAGAAGCACAGCAGAAGTTAGATAGACAAAAGGAAGAAATAATAGAAGTACTGGCAACATTCTGGTAGAATATATTGAGACTCTCCTATTATTAGGTTTAATGTATTTACCCCTTGAGGGCTGTTTTCTGACATATTATATTCAATCTAGAGCCTTTTGGTGATAGATTTATAATCCCCTACGTCCACTTAAAGTAGCTGCCTTATATGAATTATAAGCTCTTATGTTAGCGGAAGGAACTATACTATCTGTGGAAACCTCTGATGGGAGTCTATACATATAAAGATATCCTATTTCTTTATTAAACTCTAGGCTATTCTATATATCTCTATTATTTACTAGCTTGATCGTTAGAATTATAAAACCGTTCCTAACCAATTTCGAAAAATACATCCATATTAAAGAAGAGGTTACCCTACCTATTGATATTTTTATTCTCGATTCTTTTAAGTACTATCTACACTACTCCATTTACTGCCAGCAAACAGAAACCAAGATATTTCTTTCTCTGTTAATTTTAGCTGCTGGATATAGTCTTAAGGATATTGTATCTATGATTTTGGATGCTATAAAGGTTGATAGGGACTTACAGTCTGATGCCGTACTAGATTATAGGACCATTACTGCTCTCTTTTTAGCTCTTTGTTGTGGAAATACTAAAATAGCTAAGGTGCTTTTAGGAATAGAAGCTAAACTAGATATATCTTTAAGTGTTAATACCCTCTATGCTGCTGTAAGGGGAGGAGTAAGGTTAACAATAATATAATTTGTGGAGGTTTTTGGTGTTGACTTAAATATAGAGGATTATAATGGAGCTATACCAGTTTTTTATATTCTTCTGTTATCTAAGAAGGAGGCTTTTAAAACTATTTCCCTATTATATAGACTTAGCGCCAGAATAGATATATTGATTGGTGATTACTACTAGGGTTTAACTGTAATAGCTAAAGTAATAGGAAAGAACTCTTTGGTATTAGAGTTAGAGCGGAATAGACTAGTTTCCAGTGTAGAGTAGCTACAATATGGCATAATCATTATAGGACTGCTATATAGAATTATCCTCAATAAGATAATATAGCAATATACTACCTAGATGACTAAGTTTTGTATTTACTCTAATTTGGGAAGTTAATATAGCTGTCTTTGTTAGAGGGTTTATATAGATCTATTAGAACTGCACTTAACTGTATTAGATATCTTTAGTATTACTTATAATAACTAATATAGTTATTTTGTTAGTTAGGTATTATTATTTAGTAAGCTACTTAATTAATTCTTTCCTAGAGTGTCAGCAGATATAGTATATATATTTAATTGTATTCTAGTAGTATAACCTACTAATATTGTACCTCAGTAGCTTTCTATATTTAGTAAGCTATTTTAGTGTACGCTAAGGGTACTCCTATTAATAAGCTGGACTGAAATTAAGCTGTACTAGTTGGAGAATTAATTTATAGGTCAGTAAGTTTAATTAGTAAAGGCAGTAAACTCTATTAAGTTAATATATTCTTGTTGTATTTGTTCTATTAATAATACTGCCTGATTAAATGCTGTAAGATATTTGTATAGAAGAGTCTTAATTATTGTTGCTCTTTCTGATCTTTCTTCTAGCTGTTATACCAGTTATTTATATTTATCTCTTATTATTTCGAGCTCTCTTTATAAATACTTACACTTAGTAGTCTTTTTTAACTTCTGGCTTATTGGTATATTCTAGATTGACTCTATACTAAAAATGCTGCCAGGCAGATTTTTTAGTGTTAGAGATAGGGAAGTTCCTAACTGATTTTTCGCCCCTATAAAAGAGACTGTATGAAAGCTCTGCCTGACTCTATTGTAGAGTTTCTTATATACTGCTATTTTATAATTACTTAGATTTTTGGAAAAAAGATATGCAACTTCCGATATATAGCACTAAGAATAACAGTTGCTTTATTTGGTAACTAATTGGACTTTTATTAGTTCGACTGTTAATCCGGTTACTTCTTCTACTAACTATTAGCTCCCTTAAGTCCTTAAGCGTAATGGGAGGGAGATCTTACTGATATAAGCTGCAAGCCTTTTCCGACATTTTATCTTAAGTGCTTTATTCTTATGGATATATTTCCCTTTAGTATTAGGCCTGCAGTGGTCAATATCTTCGCTCATATTTAAGCTCTTTCTAGTTTGTAAATAGGAACAGATAGATATATAGTCTCGGACTTTAAGCGTAAGTTTTGCTCTTCTGTAATACTTCCCCCTTTGAGTATATCGAACTTTACTTATAGAAGGTATAGAAGCTACTGGCAGTAGAAGTTAGCTTAAGAGGAGTAGACTAAGAACAAAAGTGGACGAAGGAACTAAATGGGGGATTTAGACTATATCGGGGGCTAAGTATAAAATGGACCGAGCAATAGCGTATGCCTATAAGTCAACTCGTACAATCAATCAATTAATTTATTAACGCCCGGCGGCTACTTGGGCACTAGATGTCGTTAATTCAGCTCTTGGCATCTTGAAAGACTTTCTCAACCTCCCATTTGGGCACATTAAGTGTTCAAAGATTTCTCCACTTCCTGGGACCGACTCCTAGGTCAGTTTAATACTGACCCAGACCTGCTCGATTCTCTTATCAATACCCTCAAAAAGGTATACTCCTTAGAGTTTAACTTAGATATAGTGACCCGTCGAGAATATTTACTATCCGAGATTACTATAAGTACTGTGACCAAATGCGCACAATCCCCGATATTGCAGGCCCAGATCTTTAGCAAAACCCTCTGCATACTTGAAATTGTAGATAGACAGCTTGGAATTGACCTATATCATGTCTTCAATAACGAGCAGCCCGAAATAATCAATATATTTAATAACAAACTCAACTAGAAAACACTTAAAGGATAGATATTGGAGCTTAGTTTAGGTTGAGAAGACTTAAGGTACGTTTGGCTTTAGTTGTATAGCGGGCTAGTTTACTGAAGTGCTGACTCTTTAGATCTGAAACCGCCTTCACTTTCGACTTGGTAATTTGAGCCCAATATATTTAATAGATGGGTTTTACTAATTGACTGGATAGGACTCAAGCAATACCAAACGGTCTGGGTCTGACAATCTGTCTCAAGCAAAGCGTTCTTAAATGTCTTGAGGAAACGGCTTTGATAAAAGAGAATGAGTGGGGTGGATGATGGGCAATAGCTGGAATGGCGACGTTCTGTTTCTAGCTTTACTGCAGCTACCAAGCTCTAAAATATAGTTGAGGCAAAACACATATAGTATCTGGGTAGTAAATTCGTTGGTGGTATTACCTCTTGTCTCCAGCCCAAAATGCCGCTCAAAATGGTTATAGTGATTTTACGAGCTCTAGCAGCTGTAGAAAGAGAGTAGGTTTATCCAGCTGACATAATGGAGGTAGTGAGGTGCTAGAAGTGGATTTGGGGTAAGAATAACGGTGTCCTATGCAGTGTGGAACGGCTATGATCCAAAATGTTGTCGGTGGCTTGAAACACGGTGTCTGTAGGAGAGCCAAAAGTGGCTTTGTAAGTTGGTTTAGTCACTATAGAGTCTTGCGCCTTCTCGAATTCCACGCCACATATCATTCGTCTTCTCACTCGCGCTAACAGCTTCTTAAATACTGGTAAGATGTAAGCTGTAGGCTTGACATAACGACTGTTAAGGAGGAATGTTATATAAGGAACTACTACCTCACTTGGCTATCTGAGAAAGGGTATATCGCCTGAATTATTCCCACGAATTATTTGACTATCCTTATGTAAAACTACATGCGAAATTCTTGGGTATTATCCGGATGTCACTACAGTCCGCTATCTTGGTTAGGGTTTAATGGCATTGTTGTAATTGGCTAGGTTCTTAACTGAGCCATTTTCTCAGAGAAAGCTGGTGATCTATACTGCCTTTAGCAAATAACATATAGCTATTTCTCTTAGTGAGGCTGTTTGCTGCAAATCTAACTGGCTTTTTATTTTCCTCTAGCTTTACCTATAGCCTTACCCTAAATAGAGACACAGTGTCGCCATTAAGTGGGCTGATATGACTATAATGCTTAAGGGAAACTTGCTTCCTTGCAGGATATTAGTGAGGGATTGATATACTGCGCCGTCCTGCTACAGCTAGCTAGTAGATTGCCTTAAAGAATGCTTCTATAAGATTAGCTCGTATAGTTTCAGTATATATTATTAGTTACTTATATAGAGCGAATTACTTAGTCAGTATACTAAAGGGAAACTCATCTATTTATATATAAGTAAGGTTATCTATACTATAGCCTTCTTTACTAGCAATCCTATTAATAACTCTTTAAATTACAAATTAAATATAGAGCTTATTAAATACTAACTTAATAAAGGCAGTCTCTATTAATTTCTTATTTACTACTGGAATACTGAAAATAAAACTATAAAAGAATGGGTAATATTTATACCTTAAATAAGCGGCTACCTATTATATTCATTATAGATATATTAATCTAAACTCTATATTTAAGTTCTACTGACTGAAAATAAGTTCGGATTATAGAACTTTAGGGGCTTTATTGTAGATTTCTTAATAGAGACTTAAAAATTGACTCTATTAATTTGGATATTTAGTTGCTGAATTATATTGCAGTTTCCAAGTGCTTGTATATACTTAACAGATAAAATAGAGAAGAAGTTAAGTAATAAGAAGTAGAAAGTAATAAATTAAATATTGTATAATCTTATGCTCTTTAAATATACACCTATAGAAATAATATAATTAATATCCTCTATTAAACTAACTTTAGCTTGTATGTTAATACACTTAGGGATTTCGGTTTAAAAATTATCTATCTTTAAGTAGCTTCACTCTATAATATGCAGAACTTAGCTAGTTCTCCCCCTTATATTCAACTTTACTTACTAACTGTAAGAGTAAGATAGATCTTATTGGGGGGAAGGTTTAGGCCTATACTATCCTCAGCCTCTATTTCCTTAATGTAAGTATTCTTACTACTGCTGTTACTATTTATAGTAGAGTAAATACTGAAGCTACAGACCTTTAGGGCGGGAGTTTTAAGGCTGTTTTTGGCAGCAACCAGATAGAAGGTATTAGCACCAGACTAGTTGTTATTAGATATATTACTAAAGTTGAACTTAAGCTAAATGCCTGCAAACTGGCTAATAGCAGTAGTAACGACCTTAGTGCTAATACTATAAGCATACCTACCCTAAGAGTTATTATTAAATATAATAACTTCTGTACTACTGGCGGTAAGAGTGAAGGAGATAGCCTAATTACCCTTCTAAGAGCTATTAATACCACTATTAGAGCCAATCTTATTAAAGTAAATATAAGTCTAGTTCCAATTGATAGCATTATTGAATCCGGCGGTGTACTTATACTAAGAGGCTGTGTTAATATTGCTGAGTATTATAATATTGCAGCTGTAGTTGTTACTGGTTCCGGTATTACCCTTATAGGCGATCTGCTTAGTGGAGGCATACTTAGGTTTACTGTCAGTGTAGAAGTTATAGTAATTAACGGTGATACTAAAAGAGCTAGCGTTAGCAATAGCAGCCTCGGTTATATATTTAGTGAAAGTAGTAGTGGCTGTGATAATAGGGTTTTTGGTGACGGCGAACTGTCGTTAGTGGACAGCCCTATAGGTATAGCCGCTGAGTTAAGCAGAGACACTAAAGATAGTACTGAGGATAATAATAATGGAGGTAATTATGTGTACTGTACTGCTGGATGAGAGGATAGGATTTGCTTTACTTTAACTACTTTATTTAATTTGCAACCTACTAGATATTTAATTTTAGTTAATACCACCATTTGCCTTTCGATAAGAATCGGAAAGGTGGAGCCCGCTAGACAGACATAAAGGCACGAAACAGCAGTTACTTTATGACAGCTGACCTATTATATGTTTAGATACAGCTGGGGACGAACGATCCTTAGAAGCATGATGTCCAATACCTTCTGTGGATGGCGACAGATCGGTGCATTGAAGAGTTGCCGTTGTCAGCTTCTGCATGCGATGATCGTCTGCCCATTTCTGTGCCTGACTGCGGTCTATGCCGCTCCATAAGACCTGACGGTTCCGGAGGCACGCCTGTTGGAATTGCTAGTGAATCTGTGCTTCCTCCTCGGCCGTCAGATGTTGTCGCAAGACAACTTCGACAGGTGATGAAGGCCGCCGTCCCCCACCGAAGCGTTCGTGCGGGCTTGATAACTTGGTAGAAGTCTTGGATAGACCAGCTATTAGCCTTGTTTTATTCCGACTCACGAAATATATTCAGGCTGAACCTAACCCCAGCAACTTACCTTGCCCGCACCCAAAATGTCCAGTTATACTTCAATCCCCAGAACAGCTGTGGATCTATCTCGAGGACATTTATAGTATTTCCCAAGAGGCTACAAAAAAGCGCAAGTCCCGCAATAAGGACGGCTAATTCATAGTGTGGTTGTGATCTCAGGCTTTGGATTAATACATCTCAACATTTAAGTTTCTATTATCTATATTCCTCTTAAGCCTGGTTGTTATAATTCATTTTAGTCTCTGAGTCGCTATATTAAATAATACTGTATAATTAATTCTAAAGATAAATAGAAATCTATTAGTACTATATAGTAAAGATAAAATTGATACCTGCCTAAGACATTAAGTTAAGTCGACAAATACTATTGTTAATATTATCTCAGCTAAGTTGTAGTCTGACCACCTCAATCCAGCTACCTCAATCCAATTAGCTAATAACTTAGTAGTTATTAAAGTACAATCTAGCAAGTAATAAAAAGGTTATATATATTATGAGCGATATAAGGTATATTTCTTATCACTAATTAAAAGTATAATAGGGTTATATTTATTTAATAAGATATTATATTAGCATCTCCAGCCTTATTCCTGGGTCTATTATAATTCCCTACTCTCCTCCTCTCCTTAGACTTGGGAAAATAGCTATTACTAGTAGCTGTACAGTATATTAAGCTAACTATTAACTGACAAAAAAGTTTAAGCCTGGATTTTTCAGTACTTTTTAACTCCAGCTAAGGTTATTAAGAGACGTGAATAATTATTGTTATCTTTCGGCTGTATCTGACGCCTGGCTGTATAGATTTCGAAGAGTATTATTAATAGATATGCTCTGCTGAGATCATTATGCTATTCAGTAAGGCTGACGGGAATAGACAGGCAAGAGAGTGGACTGCTAATGCAGGCGTAGGGCTTAAATGGACTTCCGGATTTGAGGCGGAAGGCAGCTCCTCTATATATGTTCGTGCTGTATTGCTCGTACAGTCTTAAAATTTTATCTTTAAGGGAAGCCACATCTTCTTTATATCTTTTAACGCTAGCGAAATGCTTCTATTTATAAAGCCGAGCTATTCTTTCGGTTGTTCTTTTAATCCGGTTTTCCTTCTTCGTCACTTAATTATATACTTTATATTTTTTTGCTTTATCTTGCCGCCTATATACAAGCTTCAATCTGCAGGTCTCTCTAATATGGTGCTTTTTGTTGTATTACTGGCGAAATTTGCTCTACTTCTAATTGCTGCAAGCCCAGACAATCTGGTTGAAGTAACATATTATAAACCTGAGTGAGGTAAAGTAAAAGCAGAAGAAGATTTTAGCCTAGAATAGGGGTTTTTGAGGCTAGTTGCTAGGGCTCTCTGCTTATATACTCAACCAAGCTATTAATTAACATATTTCGAATTTTTATAATAACTCTACTCGGTAGACACAAAAGTCAATTTCGCCCCCTTTAGTCGATCAACAGGGGATGGTGCCACTGGCTGCCTGTCCTATGTTTCTAGGGAGGACGTAGTATAATCATACAGATCCACCAATCACCAACAATGCCTTCGCCAACCAACGAGCAGGAGGGAGCCAACGAGCAGGGGGGAGCCAACGAGCAGGGGGGAGCCAACGAGCAGGGGGGAGCCAACGAGCAGGAGGGAACTAACAGAACGTAATGGCAACATCATCGCATGTAATCGCTGAGTCGGACGAAAGGAAACTGTGCCCCCGCTCTTATCACATCGGTGCCTTCTTGCCTCATCTTTGGCCATAGCGCACTCGTCAACCTGCAATTTGTCAAGTTCGTACGAGAGACTGGAATTGTTCCGTTCCGCCTTGCTCGGCAATTGGTGCTCTGAACCTTGCTAAGCCAAGTGAAGGTTCTTCAATACCAGAATTACACTCTGTCCACTTCTGACGCTCCCAACTTGGCAAGTGAGGTAGGCCCGATGAGTTAGTGTTGGCTTGATGATTGGGGGGGGATGTGATCCGGAGCATTAGCAGATCAGGAAGGAATTCGCATACAACTAGCCACAGATCGGGATATTAGACCTGATGCACTCTGCCGATTATCACGGAGTAATCTAAGATGCGGAACCTTGTGTAAAAACTTGGCTGAAGCCTATATAAGCTGTCTATGCTACTGGACAGCGGCTACCACACCAATCCCGACATAATGGTATGCTGGCTGCATTGCTAATTGTGCGCCAGATTAGCTATACACTACTGTAACTAGCTTTAAAGACTGCTAGAACTAACAGATACAAGAGACCTAACCCAGAACTACCTAAAATATTAATTGACTCTAGGTGATATTAGTTCCCACTTTATAATAAGATATTACTATTTTATTACCCAGTACAAACACCTAAAAAGAAGGCCCTTAGGTATACTTAAAGTAATATCCAGTAAGTATTCGTAACAAATATTAATATTTGTAGCTAATATAAGATTATCTACACCTAACCTTCTAAAAGCTATTATATAGGTAGGTTTATTCAAGTGCTAACAAAGGGCACTATAGATCTAGTTCCCGGAGAGAAGTTCCAAGTTACAGCCAAGACATTAGACAGGTCATAGACCAGGGGCTGAGAGCTAGATGTACTGTATCTCCCTCCCTCGTCTCTCTTTCCTCTTTCCCTCCCCTCTAGTTTAGCGGATGGCTCTCGTTATTGTCAAAGCGTGCTTGTCGACAGTGATTTATTCGACGGCCTCTTGAGATGCGCTCGATACGCGTTTCGCGTTGTCAGTGGGGCTTCAGCCTGCTCGCGATTGCGTGCCTCTCTCCCCCGCTCCCTCTCACGCCACGAAGTACCTACCTCCAGCACCACATCCCCGTGGCATACCTCGCTTGTTTTTTGGGCAAATATCGCAATAGACCCTAGTAGGTAACAGAATCTCCACTAAACACACTTCGCCAATACCGTTTCCCGCCGCATCTTTCCAAGGATTTGGATTTGCACCCAGGAAGTGAGTGCACACATTGATTTCGGGAAGGTGACTGTGGCCCTGTCCCAGTTGAGTTAACCCACTAGATTACAGCATATGAAGTTCGAATGAAAGTGAGAAATGGTGACAGCTTGCAACTTGACTATATGGTCCAAAACTAGATCAATACAATCACGATCTTTGGTCTACACACCCGATTGAACACTTATCCCCTGATTGAATGTGCCGTACGCTATCCGACATAATCCATATTCTCATGACCGGTTACAGTACACACACACACAGGTTTAGATAAGGGTCCGAAAATGAGCACGGACCATCATCCTAGCGGGACACTAGGGCACATTCGAACCAGGATTGGACTAATTGCTCCCGTAAGTTTGCGGAGTGTCAACTTCTAGCAAGTACTTGAAGGTACCTAAAATATAACGAGAAGTCCATAATTGACCAATAGCCTCCACAGTACAATGATTTGGTCTGGTGAAGAGAAATGCGGTTTCGCACTTAGTTGTAACCTATGCACTGGACGCAACCGTCTAGGAACCAATGCATCCTATTGGTAAATTAAAGCCTCGGAGATTGACTCCTGGGTTATCTTACATTTTTGTAAATCTTAGCCTTTTATGTTGCAATTGACCTACCCTGCACGGGTATACTATAATACCTAGAGACGATGCTTAAGCTCGTCAAATTGCATATTCGTTCTTAGAGCTGAGCTTACATTGCCTTACATTGAGCTTGTGTTGAGCAACGACGCATTTGGGCTTAAAGTGAGTAGGATCTTGTGTAACAGCCCGATATGATTATAGCGAAGGCTTCGTATTGCATATAGTAGAACCAGCCACTTTCTAAATAGGGGTTACTCTATATATATAGCAGGAGTTGTGGGAATTAAGTAGGGGACAGATATATATTAGTCCGGCTGTAAAGTTAATATTCTTTCTTTACAAAGTATATATTGACTAGATCTACCCGGAAGAGTAAATATTATTTTCTCTCTTTTACTAAATACTGCTATTTTAATCTCTACTACTTAGTAAAAATATAATTGATCCTCTATTTTTAACTTATAATTGTTAATTCTTTATTTACACCTAGGAATCCTTATGTATAAGTCAGTCCGGTACTTATAGTTACTATAGCAGATAGAAAGATATAACTCAGCACATAAGTACAGTTACTACTACTTTAACTTTTATCTAAACCTTAACTACAAATTGCATTCTGGTTTTTTAGATTATCTCTTCTATTCCGCCTGGAAGAATTAATATGGTATTAGAATACTACTACCTGGTGTCTTAGTATAGTATCTGCCTCTATTAATGATAGATATGAGATTATGCCTATAGGATATAGCTTAGTTAAAAAACAGACTGTTTTTAAGCTAGATATTAATATATAACTATTCTACGCTTTATTTATACTGCTAGTAGCTACTGCCTACCTTAGAGGAGAGATCTTTAATAACGTTCCCTAGGATATAATATTTCAAGTAGAACAACTTAATAAGAATAAGTAGGAGTTAATAGTCCTTAATGCCTTAAAGATAGCTGCTGCTAAAATTAATTCCTTCTATTCGTTCTGGAGCTAAATATCTAATAACGCCCAGACTGTTACCTACTATAGATATTTCTTTAGAGCAGAATGAATTGAGATTAGCGATACTCTCTGTTTATAATCTATTTCCTCTAAGTCTAATACTCTAATTACTCTAACTGCAGTAAGATTCTTAGGCCTATAATATATCTTTACAATTAAGAGATTCCCTAGTAGAATATTCTTCAATAGAGATGTCTATTAGCTTGTAAAGAGTGATAGTAATCCCTTTAGCTGTAAAGCTAAGAAGTACTTACCTATTGCTCTTAAGGAGGAAATTAATTAGCATAACTTAATAAATCCTAGTGAGTATTAGCACTTTAACCTTATTAGATAAAATCTTGGGTATATAGAAGAGGACATTAGTAGCCGATTCTACCCTATACTACGGCTTATATCTATTATCAGTCCTGATGGCTTTTTGAATGCTATTACATAAGGTCAAATAGATAACTAATATACACTCAATAGCCATAAGGATGTAACTGTTAGAAGGTGCCTGGGCAAGAAAGTGAATCGCCTGGACACCTTGGGCGCCTTAGTTCCCCTTTTAGCGATATATACGCAGGAGACATACGTAAGGGAGGCCCTCAAGAACTCGCTTATCACATCTCATCGAGATAAACCGAATCCGAACAACCAGAATAAAGCAGCTCAGAAAAGACAGGCCCCGACTGGTGATATAGTCTGCAAGAAAGCGAAAGAGAAGCAGAATCAGAAAAGACTCGAGCCTCGGGACGCTATAGAGCGGAAGAAGAAGCTCGAGGAGGAGCTACGACAGAGTGGCAAAGCCGCTCTCGCCGTCAGAGGTTATGATGAGCCAGAGGATATTGGAGAGGCTGGAGAGGCTGGAGAGGCTGGAGAGGCTGGAGAGGCTGGAGAGGCTGGAGAGGCTGGAGTGACTGGAGTGGCTGGAGAATGAGAAGATGAAGAACAAAAAGAGGATGAGAACTGGGCAATGGGAAGCTGAGGATTTCGACGCTATTGATGCTGCGGAACATGGGAAGTTAAGGAAGATAATGATTAGAGCAGTGGCGATCTGAGATTAAATTGACAGTACCTTTCTTAATACTCAGTGGAGAGCACATCTTGATCACACTGTTGCTGGATATATGGCCCAGCCGTGATGTTACCGAGCAGTGACGGCTAAACTTCGCCAGTGGAAGAATACTAATCTGATTAGGGAAGTGTACAGTATCAAAGACGGGGTCGAATGGATGAAGGTGAGAATGACTCTCACTGTGCAACCGACTCGTGCTCTTCTTTCATCGCAGTTCAAATTTGGCGAGAAGAGGGGAGAGGAGAAAGCAGGGATAGCAGCCGCTGATAAACCCCGCATCCTACCTAGTAGGCAGGCGCGGCTCATTAACACGACTAGGCGTTGGAGATGCCCAATGCGCTCAGACCCAACATGAACCTGTCACGTGGAAACCACGAGATGCCCAGCATTCGTACGGCAGAACAAGCGCTCACCGACTGTGAATGCGGCCGTCAAACTACAGTTGCTGCCTGGACTGTTGACTATTCATAAACGTATTGGAGAGTGAGAAATGGATCAACGCCTGTTATCCCCAAAGCCCCACTATCACATATACTAAGCTGAACACTCTCTAGGGTGGACATGCACCAACTTGTCCTCAAATGGATATGCGACCGTGTCTAGATGAAATTATTCACTAATACAACTAAGTGCGTAACCGGCTTCATCTTTGGCAAACACACTCGTAATTGTAAGCACAGACCATGCCGCCAGGGATAATTATATGTACAATTCATAATCCAAAATTGGCCTAAATCCTCACTTATTTTTATGAGGAGTTAGCTTCTAAAAAGTCCCTTAAAGTACCTAGAATAATCTAAAGCAAAGCTGATTATCGCTGGAGTAAGCATAGTACAATATTGAGACTCGGTATACCATGCAGTACCCACCTACCGGTTATACCCACCTACTGTACACCAAAAAGAAATTTCCCCCATACAAAATGCTCATCTTCACTTGCACGGTGCTCGGCCAAAACTGAAGCTATTGTCATGAAATAATGACTGTTTTATTAAGAATTTCATGACGTTTGATATTCTTACATTGCTTTTTTAATTACGTAGACGGTAAGGTCACATGGCACTAATGTACAATGTCACAAAATGCCTCCTTATCACCCGGCCTTCTTAAAGATTCATCGAATTTTTATCTATACCAGCCTTTCTTAATTGCCTTGAAAATGCCTCTAACGTCTTATACAGAGAATGATGTTATTGAAGCCATACTGGATGTCACAGATAATGGTCTCTCGCAGTACCAGGGCGCCCAGAAGCATGGCATGCCTCCGACCACTCTCTCTGACCGATTAAGAGGCCTACCGTTAAAGCCTGAGGTCACCCAGCCTGCCTAGCTGTTATCCAAGTCTCAGGAGTCCAGATTAGTTACCTGGATACTTCGATAAGAGGCCTTGGGCTATGCTTCTTCCTACAGTTAAGTTCGCGCTACCGTCGCTGCCCTCTTGAGACAATAAGGCCGGGAAAGGGCTATCGGTGTACACTGGGTAGCCAGGTTCATGAAACGACATCCGACCATAAAGACAAAGATAGGGAGACGCCAGGAGGCCTTAAGATTCAATTCTTTTACCCCAATGGCTGTCAATTGGTACTTCGATATCCGGGAGAGCGAGTATGGCTGGATCAAGCCTGAGAATACAGTTAATGTTGACGAGGGCGGTATTATGGCGGGATTTGGTGGGTATTTATTGTTTTTGTTATAAAACTCACTAATTTATTCTGAATCTAGGCTTGGATTTTTTGGTTATTGGCAGTAGCGATCCCGAGAGGAAGGCCTTCCTTAAAGGCTCTCAGTTCTGTACTTGGACTAGCTTTATTGAAGCCGTGACTGCAGATGGCTGTCTTCTGAAACTAGGGATTATTTTTAAGGGCAAAGAACTTCAGCAGCAGTGGTTTATCAATGAGTTCAAGAAGATAGCCGACTGGTATTATATTACGTCCAATAACGGCTGGACAGACAACTATATTGCAGTTGACTGGCTCAAAGAGGTCTATCTACCTCAAACCCAGCCGGCAGATGAGTCTGATACTAGACTTATTATATTAGATGGCTATGGAAGTCATGTATCTGTAAGTATCTACCTGATCTGAATTATAAATATCGCTGATTTAAAATCCAGGATGAGTGGATGGCTACCTGCTTCTTGAATAACGTATATTGTTGTTACCTGCCGGCTTATTGCTCTCATGACCTATAACCGCTGGATAATGGCGTTTTCAATGCCTCTAAGGCTGTATATTGCAAAGAACTCCAAAAACTGGCAAGCCTGACTGACTCTGCGCCGGTGGATAAGGTCAACTTCATTAAGGCTTATGCTAAAGCCAGGGAAGCGGGTATGACTAAGAAAAATATCCTCTTAGGTTGGAGAGTGACTGGAAATTGGCTAATTTTATAACGGAAAGCCCTTATACATCCAGAGATTCAATCAGACAAGAAGGAAATTACACCTGAATCAGATGGTCTCAGAGATGGGCAACTCGACTCTGATAATACGCCAAAAACTAGCTGTTATATCAGAGATCTGGGCAAAAACAAGAGCCCTTCTACCAGAAGACGCTATTCTGTGATATCGAAAGGGTTCGAAGTGCAGGAGTCAAAGATAGCCTCCCTGAGCACAAGAATCACCAGTCTGGAGGAGGAAGTCGGCCGGTTGAGTAGAGGCAAGAGGAGAAAGGCGATACCCAACCCCAACAAGAAATTCATGACATTAGCTGAGGCTCTAGTGGCTGGTGAAACTATTCCCAAGCCAAACCAAGCAACTGAAGAGGCAGGGGCTGTTAAGGATGTGATTGAGGTGGGAGGGATGCAAGAGGATGAAAGTTCAAATTCAGAGGCGGAAGAGTTACCCGTCGTACGCACCCGCATTGGCCGTGAAGTTAAAAGACCGAGAAAATATTAAATTTTATTCAATTCTAAACTGAATTTCAGAATTTTTTTAATTTTTATTATTTTTGGTGACTTTTCCACATGAGATTGAAAAATTGCATTTTGTATGGGGAAAAAAGTTTTTTGGTGTACGGTAGGTGGGTATGACTGGTAGGTGGGTACTGCATGGTACTGCGACCATAGGTAATGTAATGTATCAAGGGCCGAATATTAACTAGGCAGTCAGTATTGGCAAAATGGCAGTATTACATCTGACGAAGCTAGTAAATGGATAAGGAACGTCGATGGTGACAATAAAGGAATTATGGGCGATTACTGGATGAAAACCTCATACTATAGACGTAACGTCTTAAATGCCGGACGAATTTGTCAAAGAGAAGTAGCAGTGCATCAAGATCAGAGTCCCAGTTGATTGAGTCGATTATTGTATTGTGGTTGACTTTTTCAAGGGCAGAGAGTCACGAAGTTGTGGAAATTTGACTGCACGCTTATCATACACTTTAATTGATTTGTTTAGCAAACTTCATTCTGCTATTTATTACTGACTGGTCTCATGCAGGTCTGTAGCTCGGATCGCAACTAGCAAAATACTCTCAGGAGCGCTTCGATGATTGAGAGGATCAATATGCTTTTCACAGCCTCCACATATCCCCAGGGCAGTTTTTCTCTTTCACAAAGCATCAAGTAAGGCATTCGTAGATCTAAGCCACAGGCAGTCTGCGCCACGCCAAATGATGCTACCTTAGCTGCTTCCCAGCCACCCCCTCTCGCCGACGTGCCTGGTTATGGCCAATTGGAGAGCTGCCGCGTCAGTTGGATAGAACTCTCGACTGAAGCCCCAAGCGCCTTGCAATGCAATACAACACGCCTTGCGGACGCCGACTTGTAATGGGCGAAACTCACTTTGGTGGCGCTTGGATGGCAGTGGCAGTGACGGGGCGGGGCAGCTCAGACCGTGCCGAGATGCCGCGCTCTCAACGAGACTATGGATAAATGAGAGGAATGCCGCATCTATTCGACAAGTTGATTTGTTTAATTCTTTATTCATCAGAGCCCCATATTTTTATTATCCTTAGTAGCGAGAATCAAGCGAGCTGGGAGGTTGTAGTTTTGGTACAACCGACCAACCTCTTGAACCAAATATCCCAGACGACTACATCGCATACAGATTCAAGTGACTCTACGAGTAGATTAGTGCCTCTTCCCCCCGCTTCTGAATCACGATACTCTATCCATGGATCCACCTCTGGTCTCTGCCTACAATATTGGCGCTTTGCCGTCCACGGACAATAGCCCCTGGTATGGCGCGGCTGGATATCAGCAACCCAATTCCTCGTTTCAACTACATGACCTCACTGGAGATGGCTACGCTCCAGTCAAAGAGGCTGAGAAGAAAGGACTACCTCGTGCGCAAACACGCCCGGCGAAAACAATCGGTGCACTCGACTTGCGATCGGGAGAGGCTGCCCATTCTCGTCCTCTCCCCAAATTCCTCCTGAAGCCCAGGCAAGCAGCTGAACTGGCCAAGACGGCAGACGCCGCGCTTCCAGCCAGGGGACCAGAGCCCCGTCAAGGCATTGCGGCCGATCCTGCTACGACCGCTCAATCTGAAACGCCGCACAGAACCGAAGACTTATGGCTCGATATCGGTAGTCTACTCCCCCCAGTGACAGTTTCAGACCGTTTCGGCACACCTATCGATAAACCGATTAAATATTCTCCTCGCTCAACACAGGCCACTAGCAGTGGACAGTCGGCAGCGGATCGTCCATCAGAGCACACGGGTGCTGCGGAACTAGAAGACACATCTACCTCGGCGAAGGAAAACACGGACTTCTACGATATCAACAAGCCGACATGTTCGCTGAATCTTGTGTGCTATCGATCTGGAGCAGCCGGCTGTGACTTGCAGCAGCTTCATTGCATTCTGCACTGGAAATTCCCGAGCGAGGAACTTTTTCTCAAGATGACAGCTGCGAAGCCGCATCTAATTGCCACTGACAGTCGGTTCTTCCAGGAAATGCGAAAAATCTATAAATTAAAGATGTGTGGGTTCTTCCGGCGACACTTCTCACTCAAAACCCTTAAAACGTTTCGCATCCTGGCTGTAAGTCAACATTCGTCTGCAAAGTGTTATTTGAGCACTATAAGACTAATCAAACATCCAGTACGCTCCCTCAACGAGACCCACAGTGGTTCCATTCGACGACTTTATTATGCAGGAAATGATGTACGCGTATCGAAACCCGCATAGCCTTGGGGACGGTGACGACTGGATTGAATGGGTGTTCAGACTGCGGCGCAGGGACGTACGGCATGCGCTGGAGTTTGTTGAAGGCTGGGATACGATGAGAATCGCTGTTGCCGGGATGATTCCCTGGCTTAGCTCCTGTCTAATTGGCATTGCGTGGACGGCTGCTGGAGGAGACCCGCAAACTACATTTACGGTTGCGAGTTTTGTTCTAACTTCTTCTTCAAGTAAGTTTGATGCTTTTGAAAATTCCGTGCGTCTATTATCAACCGCTAATAGTCTGTAGTTGTGTTAGCATTGCTGGCAATTATCAGCAGTATTGAATCATAGGGGGAACAGCTGTGTGAACGGACCAGGACCCTGGTTTGGATTATGATGTATGAAGTATTCTATCTTCTTTTACAGTTCACAACTCTCATAAAGATACTGTTATGTTGTCTAACAGAGTTCGTGTGCTGTCACATTTTGGGATCATCGTAAGATGCCTGGAACAGCTTCCAGACCGGCCGCTAGGAATCCGGTCAGGACCAGGTCTCAGACCCTCGGCAGGCGGGTCCCCCGGTCTCAGACCTCCGGACCTCGGGCCCGGAGGCTGCCGGAGGCCGCCCTCATCTTCATCTATAAGACCGATCCCTAGCCCTTCGTTAGATAGGAAATCAAGAGCTTTCATCATCATCATCCTGATCCTATCCACTCACTGTAACATGTGCACGTAGGCTGTATTGTACAAGGACTGTCACGACGGTAGAAGTGGAAAACAAAGTATAAAAATATATTAAACAATATCTCTCTTGCAAATCCAATCTTCCCATACCTCTAGTTACCAGGCGGGGCACGCAAAGCGACTGCATTAATTGGGGGACATGGCGTAGGAATGATTGCTAGTGATAGCTCTCCCACAGTCGTCCATCCACTGGTCGACCAGAGAGGGAGGGCATTTGTTCCCGCCATGTCCGTGGTCAGGGCCTCCCGGCACCACTTCCGTTCTGCAGTCTTGGTACACGGGCGGTGCCGCCTCGGTTCCGTGAGTGAATCTAAAGGAAGACCGAGGACGCCCTTGCACAAGAACCTGCGCTCGTGAGCACGACTGCTCTTTCAAGCGGTGTACGGGTCGGCTGCAGCGTGGAAGGGCATTGAGCTCGCCAGACCGGATCCGATCCACTATAGACTACCCAAGGAAGACGTATTTAGAAGTATCCCTGGCGGCATGGTCTGTGATTACAAATACAAGTGTGTGTGCGAAAGATGAAGCCGGTTTCGCATTTAGTTGTAGCATACAGTAGCTTATGTGAATATAATACGATCACTCGCCGACTGTAACAGCCTCGGTCAGCATGCCCAACTCCCCCATCGTATCGTGGACGGTGGATCCCTAGACTACTATTGTCCAAGTCTATCTCGTAGGTCGAGAGTACACAAGCGCATCCACTCGAGCACTTCGTGCGGGTAGTCCACGTCGCCCGTAGTCGACGAACCACCACGATCTCCTTACCTACCGCACCGCCGACCAAGTCGATAGCCGGCCCTCCTCCTCCAGCCAGGATTACCGCCGACAATGGCAGCTGCTATGGCCCTCCTGGGACTGGAACTAGGATGTCCTCCATCTCGGCCAGATATTCCGCCTACACGTTGTGGACAGAGTACCCAGGCAGCTCCGCACGAACTGTTGATCTCTCACCCGGCGGCTCAGCAAAACCAACTGGCATGGCTAACTGCGATCTTGTCTCAAGAGAATGGTAATGGTTCTCTATAATAACCGGTCTGCCATAGAGCGAGGCAGCAAGGAGATTTTTGAACTCCATACATTGCTGTCTCGAGCAGATAAAATGATCTAGGATGCCACTAGATTCTTTATGTTGCTTCTCAGACCGGTGTCCTCCACACATAGCGCATTTTATGTCTGCGACTATTCTCTTGGGGTGGCAAGTTTCAATGTGCTGGTTTGTTCGTCTCCGTCCGTCTATCGACCTTCAAGACTGTTTGCGTCAGATGCATCTTAGAGACGAAGAAAAACATACCTGTCCTGGCGCGATGCAAAGCTACCCATTGTTAGTGGAGACGCAATCAAGCGGTGATTGAGTTGAGAATGGAATGGTCGGCCTTGCGTCCTAACTCTGTGCTCTGGTCTTAAGCAGGTTCCAAGAGGCCTTGTTTTAGGCCCTTGAAACCCCTGTGGAGCCTTTGTACCCGATCGAACTTGGGCCCTATTTTGGGCTCGGATGGCTAGGATTAAGTACTTATATCTTTCTCTCCCTTATATGTCCACTATATCTCTGCTCCCTAAACACAGTATATTAATGATACAATACAATACAATTTATTACGCCCGGTGGCACTAGAGCCGAAAGGGCACTAATTACTAATATACACATACATTGCCCAAATTGTGTCATAGTCTCCTTCAGCCCATATTGAGTCCTCTTGTTGCTTATACTTCCTTAGCAGATTAACGGCCGCGAAGAATGTCTGCCAATTGAATGCGAATGCTAAATGTTTCCACGCACAGACCACATTTTGGCCATATGGCTGAATACAGTGCGAAGCGTTATAGGACACGGAGTACTACTGCCCATCCATTTTTGGCTCCCGCTGACATGGCTACAACTCCGTACTTAAACCGCCAATAACCCTCAAACTTACGTGTCGTAGCCACCCAAGACCTGCAGGTTGTGTCCTTGCAGATTGTGAAAAAAAAAAAATTTCTTCTCATCAGGTTGTACAGTGGTGTTCAATATCGGCTTCCTCTTTGCTTACACACTTTTTAATCTGTCGATGTCCCCACTGTCAAAGTGAGTAGGAATATGCCATGCATGTGAGGGTTATTGAGAGTCAATTTTTGGCCTTAACCACTGCCCAAGTCAAGAGGACGAAGGTCCCAGTTATATACACAACAACGATGCCCAAGTGGGTCGGGACGCCTCCTCGGCTGGGGCGGAATATCGTTTGACACCCACAAAGTATCAATGATAACTTAAAAAACTGCGAACTGCATAGAATTGGATTCTACGGTGCCTGGGAGTCGATTACGATGTTATTCTAGTACAGGCGGCATGGTTCTGGTCTTTTTCGTGGGATGAGGGGGCTAGGCCACCCACTTTTAAGAGAAAGGAGAAAGAGCCAAGGAGGAAGCCGATAATGAACATTACTGTACTGTCAGTAAGAACAGAATATCTGGTAAGATACAAGATGATTAGTCACCCTGCACGGAAAAATGGTCGGCACGAGCAGAGACTCAGCCGTGATGCCATAGTCGCAGTTGGAAAGGGCCTGTTGTGGCCCTGTGGGAGATAAGCAGAAAGTTGCTGTCATCCAGGAGTGGGGGAAGCCGGTGCTGTTTCATTTGTGGCCTTACTGCCTGACGCCCTGTAGCCGTTTCCGGCTTTGTTATGCCCCTCACTGCCAAGGCACGCACTGCTAGTCAGCGCGCACGGTACAAGCCACAATACGCCACAGTGATGTGGTCCGTGCTGGAACAAATTTAACATTCAACAGGAGGGACCGGTCCGGCAAGCGGCCCGCCAAAGGAACCTGGAGGAACTGTTCTAGCGTAATTAAGCTGGTGAAGAAGTGCTGCTTCTAGGTATTATCGGTAAGATGCCGGATTTAAAGGTTGTATCATAATATAAGTAATGTCATTATACATAAGCCAGCCTCGAAGAATAAAAAGTAACAAAATATAAGCGATAAGCCATAAGTCTAACCTCTCTCTCTCTCCTTTATCTTGGAAATTAAACCAGATGAAGCGGGGTTGGGACTAGGGTCTGAAACCTCTATCTTACGCAGCGGCGTACTGTGGAAAAGCGCATCAGACAGATAATTGGGCAGCGCACAAGGTCTACTGCGTTCCTCTACGCAAGGTCGAGGATAGTCGCGCCACCGCAGCAACGTCCAGCTTCGATCGACCTAGGCCGACAAACAGCCAGGATACGCAAGGATTTAAGGAAGAGCCAAGCGATAATACCAGCACAGGATACAATGCGAGCTTAGGAAGGAGGAAGTCCTCACATACTTGATGTTAGGAAACCACGACGAATATAAGACTTCTTAAGCTGGTCTCGTGGGTTATTATTGACGACCTTTTGGAAAGAAGCAAGGGAAGGTTGTCTTTTTGGTCAATGCCAGGAATCTAGTCGTATAATTGTTCCTTCTTTTTCCTGCTCTGGTTCTCTTGCTTCTGATTGGCTTAGGAGTGCTTTATTTCTTCCTCTTATATGTTGGAGTAGGAGTAGTAGGAGCGAGTTGATCGTGTAACAACTGCTCTGTGTCTGAACCACCGTCTGTATAATCGCTATCTGAATCACCAGTCAGCTAAAGTAATAGACATAGAAGGGATAAGACCTACCCAAACTTGGAATTGGCAGCACTGGATCGATGTCAGCTGTAGTTGGATTCAGTGGTGTATATTTTTCTCCAGGGCAGGCTGGCGGTTTGGTCGCCTCGCAATCTGACTGCTTTAATGGCAGTGTCAGGGAAGCAGCTTTCCTTTGCGGAGACTGCTTTTGGCCGCAGATTGGAGACGAGAATAGGTTTCTGCTCGCAACACCCCCGGGGCCGGCTGGTCGTAGTCAATTGTATGTAAATACAGCCCAATTCGCGTCTCTGACAGACGGCTCCGTGTTGCGAGAGATAAATTCAACAGACAGGCTGCTCAAAGTGATAAGGATCGCCGGCTTCAAAAGAGGGATGCAAATGATGAAGTTATCTATATTCGAAGATGGATACAAGAGGTTAGATCACATATACGTCAAAGTATTACATCTTTGAAGCCTCATGAAGTCCATCTATATAAGAAGACGGCTTGGAAAAGGCTATATAAGTATAAGCAACAGGGCTGGTGGAATACAATCCCGAGATTGTTAAGGAAGCAGTCAATTTCCTGACTTTAGAGGCATTAGACCGGGCTGGGGGGGGGGCGGAATATGATGTCTTTAGAGGTTGATGGACTTAATGTCACAGAGGAAGATTGCATTAAAGTTAATAATAAGATATTCATAGTCATAAAGGGTGAGGAATAATTATCTAAGATTTAATTGATTGTACAGTATTAATATAGCATACAGGAGACCGGTCCCCTACGGGGTCCGCCAATGCCTTTTCGGAACGAGTTAAGAGCTTAAGAAGTAAGGCACTTAAAAAGTAAAGCACCTGGCATGGCTTTATTATGAACGGCCTCTAGTAGCTGGATTCCAGCTATCTAGTCCAGGATGCTATTTACATCAAAGATGAAGAAGAAAGAAAGAAGTTCCCAAGTGCCCCTAAGCTATGGAACGATTTCTCGTCCCTAGCGTGCACGAGCCTCATACATCTTGCGGCACAGCCGCAAGGATATGGGCTCTGGCCCGTGACATTTATAGTCGATTGGGAGACTTTTGGCAGGGGACTACAGGGGCTAGTAGCGTCCGCATGTGACCAGTTTTTGACCTTTTGCTTACTGCTCAGACCCCGCGGACCCGCGGCTTTGGGATCCCGTCGGGCCTGGTCTCGAGCGTGTTGGCGGTCTACATCTTCCAGCATTCAGCGGATCTCTTCAAGCGGAATCTTAACTGGTTCTGCTCGAGGCATGGTGTAAGTGGGAATGGCACGGATTGACATACCCAGAGGGGACAAGAGTAGGCTAAACAGAAAAACGCCATACTTAACCGATATAGGGGATAGATATTTAAATATCAATATGTTGTCATTATTTAAGAAGAGGGGGTGGGGGGACTTTTCTATTTTACAATAAATAGATTCTTACTTAACTTCTAGATATTTATTTAGAGGGTGATAGGTGCGGTGCGACTCTTGTAATAGTCTCAGCGTTGAGGCCCTTAAGACGACGCTAGCCAGAATAGAGCGCAGCTATAGTGAGAGGGTATACGGCTAGAGTTTTCATATAGTATAATATTGGGATGAACTCACAAAGCATCAGTCAGTTGCTGCAGCCAGTAAGAGGAAACTTATTACAAGAGAATTAAGAATATAAGTTTACAGCTGCAAGCTGAGTAAGATTACCCCTATTTATTTATTTTAGGAATTACAGACTAAATAGTTAAATATAGAAATAATTATATCAGAAGTATCAATATTAGCCGGAGCGGGTATATACCGATAGCAGCATTCAATTAGAGTAGTAGCGCAGCGCCTATAGTGAAGGGGATATAGTGCAGTCGATAGGCGAAGCGAACGTAGCGCGAGGATCTGGCGAAGTTCAGAGGCTGGGGAGTTAGTGGTGCAGGCGTCGAGCATGGATCGTTTAGTGGCTTGAGTTTACGAAGGAGGGGGCGGAAGAAGGAACCTTTCGTTCCGAAGGGCATATGAGTTTATTTACAGCTACGAGCTGAGTAAGGTTGCCCCTACTTATTTGTTTTAGGAATTACAGGCTAGATAGTTGAGTGTGGGAACAGTTGCATCAGGAGTGTTAACGTTAGCCGGAGCGGGTACGTACCGGTAGCGGCGTTCAATTGGAGTGGTGGCGCAGCGCCTGTAGTGAAGGGGATGTAGCGCGGTCGATAGGCGAAGCGAACGTGGCGCAAGGAGCTGGCGAAGTTCAGAGGCTGGGGAGTTAGTGGTGCAGGCGTCGAGCACGGATCGTTTAGTGGCCCGAGTTTACGAAGGAGGGGGCGGAAGAAGGAACCTTTCGTTCCGAAAGGCATAAGAACCTATATAAAATTAGGTGGGGGCGATATATCTTTTTTTCCCCAATCAACGACACTTTTCCGATTCAACGACCCCCCCGTGACAGCGGAGCGGTCACAGGGATCGCCAGTTTTGAGGCCCCCTTAGTAGTACGGTTTGGTGTCCATCCTACCACAAAACACACTATTACGATCACGGCCTTAACCACTTTGCACTAGGCGACAGGTCTGAGCCACGGATTTAAGACAATCATAATCGATACTTATGCAACGGTCCTTCTCCCACTAGTTATATAGAATCTGATTGGCTGGTGGCATTGGGGCTGTATGCATTACCGTAAAAACTCTGTCAACTCGCGCAGCCTAGCTTCTCCATAAAAAGAAGGAGAACCAATACACTAGGCTGTTTGTGATGTTTTCGCGGTTAACAGTGGAAAAATGGAGACACTAGGCTGCGCGAGTTGACAGAGTTTTTACAGTACTGCCCAACCAAAAGATTAGACACCCAAGCACCCAATCTATTTAATTCACGGATTCACCCGGAACACAGAGATATTTCTTGAGTATATTTGTTTTATTTTATATTGCCACCTGAAATACTACGCAATATATATCTCTTCCGAAAGCACTGCAGACTTACACAACAGACACATATTTCATAATTCGGGTCTGGTCCGCGCTTTATGGCTTCAAAATCGGTTTTCCTTCACCTCTTCGCTTATTCACAGGTATAGTGCATGACGCATCAGCTTGTTGGATCCCAGGAGTGCAATTTATTCAAGGCTTTCCGGGAATCAGAAATAGCAGCATGCAATACAGTCGCAGTCGCAGTAAGTTATTCAAACACTTAAAGGCGAAGCATTAATTGACTGATTCATTATCTAGGGGACTCTCATTGCAACCATCGCGATAACGTCCATAGCACTTCCTTTTGTTGGCCAGGTTCATTGGATCGTTCGCAGTCTGTAGCTCTTAAGTTTAGTCGCCAGTCTCGTTTCCGTACTGTATGCATATAACCTACAGACTACAATTTATAGGAACCTAAGCTGGAAACGGCTCCAAGGATAGTTAAATGATAAACAGGACAAAACTAGGCGGCAGGGGGGAATATATACCACAGGTAAGAACTGCAAGTCGGGAGACATTTTTTATATTCCCGACTTTTCCGCTGTTCTTCTAATTTCAGCCCCAAGGGTCCTTATCCACTATGCCTTATCGGCATATCTTATTGGACTGAGCATATACCTTAGGTTTGTCTGGAGAGAGGAGTTGGGTTCAGAAGGTGCCGCAAGTGATAACCAGAATGCTTTTATATTCTTTATAACTTCCCTCTCGATATTCTATCCTCTTTACTGGTTATCCAGTCTTGGCAATAAGTGCAAGAATACTGCTTATGAGGGCCACTAGAGAAAACTCAATAGCATAAGAAAAGTCAGTGGCCGCGTGGAAGATATAAACAAGTCGCACGACTCTATAGATGGCAGGACAGCTCGGCGAGCACAGAGCCAGCCCGAGACACCAGACTGCCAGGGTTAAGTCATCTGTTCTTACGTCATAGAACTGATCATCCTAAACAGGCACGCCAATACACAGACTCATAAAGGGCGAGATCTATATGCAGATGTCACATTTGGGCTAGTATAGCGTGATGGGGTCATCATCGGCACCGACTGTCTGCAGTCCCGACTGCCTGCAGCCCTGACCCCGACAGCGGACCCAATCTCTGGTGCGATTCCAAGGATTCTGAGGCCAAGTCATAGCATGCACCTTGGCAGTTACATTCATAAGCTATAAGGCAGCAATATCCCTTAACGTCTCCTTTTCTCGCCCAGGTACGATAGACTTATGATAGTAAAAGTCTGTATGTCTCTTCCTCAAAGAAACCACAAACACACCACCCTAGCTAAAAAGTAACTGTATAAGCCGTCGCTCACAGTAAAAAGTAACAGTAAAAATAATAAATCACACCGTAAAATCGACGAAGTCTTGGCAAAGCTGGTCCGTGCTTTCTGTGTGTGTCTGTCAAGTTCAGCCAAAGGAACCTTCCGGAACTTCGCTTCGCTTTAAAGTTCCTCCAGGCACAGGAGGGACCGGTCCGGCAAGCGGCCCGCCAAAGGAAGCCTGGAGGAACTGTTCTGGCGTAATTAAGCTGGTAAATCGATAAGATGCCTGATTTAAAGAATAGTCAACAGACTCAGTAGTAATTATCGCTTGTGGCATATTGTCGACATTCAGGGCGGAATTGGAACGATCTACGGGGTTTTTACTTTTAACAGTGATTGGAGCCTGTAACCCAAGTTGAGATGGATTTAGAAAGGGGATCTATACTGTGGGTCTCTAGCTATACTCCTTTAGATCTCTATATATATCCCTCCTATTTAGAGAAAGAGTCAGTTTTAGGGAACCTATAGAATTATTAATATAAAACTCACCAATGTGATTTATTGCTATATAGCAATATATTTAAATAGAAGCCTCAATAAGTACTTTAATATAGCTGAATTATATAATAACTCTTTTTTTCCTAGATATTTCAATTTCTATAAAGATATATACTATACTAAATACTCTATTATTCTATAGTAAATAAAGATAAGAGAGTATTAAGATACTCTATACTAAGAACTTATTACTAAGCCTAAATATAGGCCTTTATTAAGACTAAAGTGTTATTATATCAGCCTTATATTTTCCAAGTAAAAGCCAGATTAATTATACTAGTTAGTATATTTAGATAATTAGTGTGACAGGCGGTTAGGGACGCTTGGGCTAGCTGGTCGCTAGCAGGGATGTCTCTAGGGTGGCCCGGATGAGGTTAAAAGGGGAGGTCAGTGCTGTCACAGGGGAGGAATCATCATCATCTTTCTTTCATCAGAGATTCTTCCGAGAAGTCAGAGAGGCCGAAAGGGCGCGAGGCTGCTAGGAAGTCTATTAATTTATTGCCTTTATTTTTGAGAGATTTATTTGAGTCTATTTTGACCGTCACTACGATCCTTGTCCTGCCTCCGTCTTCAACCTCCCTCAGATATCGGGCTGCCGCAGGCTCTATTGATGTCTTGCCAGCGAACTTTCCTGTGACCGACCCGATATTCTATCTTATCGGATGCTTCCCTACCAGGAGATATAAGCCTCAGATTGACCCGACCTTATATGCGTAATCTGGTGCAGCTTTGGGCTGACTAGCTAAGATGCCTGAGTAATAATCCTCTGTATATCTCCCTTAGGGTAAGTTAATGAGTTGGGTGTTGTTTCTGTCTCTTTCTGCTGCTAAATTAGATTTAAGTTTTATCTTATTTATCTTTATTACTTATATCTTTAGTTTCTCTGCCTTTTTCTATTAACTTTAATTTAAAAATATTAATATAAGATTAGCTATATTAGTTAGTATATTTAGATAATTAGATTTAAGTTTTATTTTATAAGTTTTTATTACTTATATAAATAGCTTTTCTGCCTTCTATTAGCTTTAATTTCTATATATTAATATAAGATTGCCTATACTAATTAGTATATCTAGATAATTAGGTTTAAATTTTATCTTATAAATTTCTATTATTTATATATAAATAGCTTTTCTGCCTTTTTCTATTAGCTTTAGTTTCTGTATATATTAATATAAAATTAGCTATACTGGTTAGTATAAAAGGATAATTAAGTTTAAGTTTTATCTTATAAGTTTTTATTACTTGTATAAATAGCTTTTCTACCTTCTTCTATTAGCTTTAATTTCTATATATTAATATAAATTAGCTATACTAATTAGTATAGAAGGATAATTAGGTTTGAATTTTATCTTATAAGTTTTTATTATATATATAAATAGCTTTTCTACCTTTTTCTATTAACTTTAGTTTAAAAATATTAATATAAAATTAGCTATATTAATTAGTATAGAAGAATAATTAAATTTTAGTTTTATCTTATAAGTTTTTATTACTTATATAAATAGCTTCTTTACCTCCTTCTATTAACTTTAATTTCTGTATATTAATATATAAAATTGCCTATACTAATTAGTATATTTAGATAATTAGGTTTAAGTTTTATCTTACTTATCTTTATTACTTATACCTTTAGCTTCTCTACCTCCTTCTATTAGCTTTAGTTTCTATATATTAATATAAGAATTAACATACTTACTAAAGTTACTTTATCTTTACTTTCCAGTTATTTCTTAAAAGCCTTTTAACTTTTTAAAAAGTATTCACTCTATAATAATATATAGATCTTACTTTAATATATATTACCCTCTATTATATAAAAAAACCTATCTATTTTCCCTTAATACTATCTTTTTTTAGACAATACTTAATAGCTACTTTTAGTATATAAAAAGAGTATCTTATAAAGTTCCCAGTTTTTATATTTTCTAATTGGAAAATATTCAGTTAGTAAGATAATATACTTCTCTTTAAAAATCTCTTTAAAATTGCTAGCTTCTAGCTACTTTCTTATTAATAGTTATATAAACCTATATATCTTAAATGTATTTTCTTCTTTAATAGCAGTAACTAAGTAATACTCTTTTAGTATAGCTATATTATTTTTAAACTTAAAATTAATCTCACTCTAACCACTCTTAGATTTTAAATTTAAGCTTCCTTTTAGACTTACTTATAGAGTATTTAAAGTATCTTTTAATAATTTAAAAAGCTACTTAAGTATTCCTTATTAATTAAAAAAACTTATTAATAAGAGAAGATTTACTGTAAAAACCCTCCTAAAGTAGATATAGTTAAATAATAACTACTAAGTTGTAAGAATTATATTTAAAGCCCCTCTATTTTACTAGAGGTTACTAGCTTTATAACTAAAAAGCTTTACTCTCTTTTTCTTACTTTCTTAAAACTCAGTTAGATACTTTACAACTAAAGTCTACAGTATTTACACTTATATATATACTGCAGCTTAGCTAATAGCTAATAGAATAAAGTTAAAAGCCCTTATTAAATCTACTATTATACTACTATTTAAAAGCAGTTTAAGTTAATTCTCCAGAAGTTAAAAAGCCTCTATATCTACTATTAGGCTAACCTTAATTATTATTTAAAAATCACTAGTTAACTTAAAGACTAAATCCTTATTCTATATAATAATAAGAATCAATTTATTTTAGCTCTATAGTAAGTATACTGCTAGTAGCTACCTATCTTTAATATTTCCTTATATACTAAAGAATATATTATAGTTATTAGCACTATTAAGTATTATACACTACTTTCTCTTTACTTTATTACTTAACTAGCTATAAACTAACTGTATTATATTAGTATCTATTTAGTTTCAGTTAGAGATCTTTATAGTATTTATAATTATCTAAAAAGACTCTTTAACTTATATAATAATACTAGTATAGACCTAAAACACCTATATTTAATCTTCTTTAGGAGTAGTTTATTCCTTTAGCTAATATACAAATTTAATTATAAGTTATAACTTTCTATTATTTTATTAGTAGAATACTTAAGTATAACAACTTAAAATTAACTTAATACTATCTAAACTAATAAAAGCTATTTATCCTATTAGTTTAAAGTAGAGCTAATAGATTCTCTAGAGAAAGTTATTATATAGTATAAAGTGCAGATTATAGTAAAAGGAAATAATAGTTAATAATAGGCTTAATAGTATATTTAGTTACTTTTTAATAAAGTAAGGAATTATATATTAATTAAACTAAATCAGAGTAATAATAGAGTTAAGATATACTAATTAGCAGAAGAATAGTAATATATTAAGAAGGAATAAAACTGAGGAGCTCTACTGTAAATATAGCTGCTATAGCAGATATATATCACTACTAACAATTATTTTTATATAAATCAGTGTAATTACAGATACCCCTAATTACAAAATAGAGAAAGTAATTTATTAGATATATAGCTTCTATTTCTATATAGAGGTATTAGTCTCTAATAAGATGAAAAATACTATTTTAAGTTATTATATCTTTAATAAGAGTATTACTAGAAGTAATAACCCTATAGTGGATTTTAGAATTAACTATATTCTACTAGTAATATTTAACCTTCTATAATACAGAATATATATTACAAATAGTACCCTTAATATAGTTATACTTTAGCCTAAATAGCTAATTATATTTAGATTCCTAATAAGTAAAATCATTTCTTACTTCCTTCATTCAGAAAGAGGTTTTTTATATTACTTAAAGTAAATCCAGAATTATAGATACTATAATCCCATATTCTGCTTGTAGATTTACTAGTACATTAAGTAGAGTTATAGGAGGTATATTAAGAGACTCTTTCCGCTCCTATATATAGCTTGACTTTACCTTCCCCAGGTTATACTAAACTACCCCTCCATATATTCTATTAGGTTAACTAACTATAACATCGCCGAGTTAGATATTTTAGCGGGCGAAAGGGACGAAGAGGAAGAAAACAACCCCAAATCGGTAACCTAATAAGGGCTCGATAAGGAAGCTGCTGGCTGCCCGGACCGTAAGAAAGGTCAGGTTGGCAAGGCTGTAAGGGCGATCCGGGCAGAAGGCGGCAAGGTCCCGCCGAGGGGGTCAGTGTGATTAATAGAGTTAAAGAAGGAAGAAATTCATATGTCTTTTATCTGTAGTCTCTGGTATGTAAGATGATGAGAAGGTCCTGCCAGCTAGCTGGCTGCTCGAGGGCTTCTTATATCCCGTCCCTAAGCTAGGCCGGGGTCCGGCTAGGTCACGGACCGGATACGGGCTGGATTCAGCCAGTTTGCCCAGAGTCCAATTTGGGCTGCCTCAATATCTCAATCGCAATCAGGTCAAGTAATACCTCCCCCAATCTCCACCAACAAGCTAAATTGAATATAAGGCAGAGAGGAGAGGAGACTGAATATAGTAGTTACTGCAGAAGTAGTCCTATACACTCCAGCGGGGAGTAAAACAATAATAATATTATAATATCCTACCCTACCCCATATATAGGAATTTAGATCGGATTGAGGTTAATAGAATTGCTTCAGTATATCGTAGCGATTATTAAGTAATACAGTAGCTGCTGCACGCTTGATCGGAAGAGCAGCAATCCACCCTATAGTATAAAGCTCGGAACTATTAAATCTCGTCGTCATACTTTAAGAGGTTAGGTAGGGAAACAGATAGCTTAGGAATAGTCGATCTTTTAGCCCTAGCTCGAACTGATAATGCTTAATATGGAGGCTAGGGAAGAGTGGGGTTAAAGAAAAAGCAGGGGATAGTTACCTGAGGATAAATTCGAATCGGGAAACCAATACTCCTAAATCATGTAATCTATACCACAAAGAACACTTAGGTCCTCTTCAGCTTACAAATAAGCATACCACTATAGGTTGCCAGAATAAAGACATTACCTAGTAGAATAATAATCTCAATAATTAGATTTCTAATATTAAAGTAACTAGTAGTAATATTCCAAGACCAGTTAATTAGAATCAGGCTCCTTATCCTTAGTTATCAGTCTGGAACTAATTTTCCGGCCTAATACTAAAAGGAAGTATATATTATATTACAGTAAAAAGTTACAGTAGAGTTTGTTATAGTTCTCTATATAGCTGACTTTTCTATTAGTCTGTCTAACAGATTGCCTCTATTAAAAAAGACAATACTAATCTTCTTTAGCTAAAAATAGCTTCCTACAGCTAGGCCTCTTTAGGCCCTAGCTATTTAGCTACTCTTTATAGCACCAGTTCAATCCGCCCCACTTTAGTAGTCCTACATAATAAGGTTTATTAATCTGTCACTCTCTTCTAGTAACTTACTAGTCTCTTACTGTAACTTTATAGCAGTCTTTTTAGTTATCTATTTAACTGCTAATACTAAATATATAAATATATAGAGTAGAGAATATCAATAATATTAACTTCCTACTAGCTTAACAGAACTACTAGCTTAGCTTAAATAACTTAAGGAGTATAGTATTTATATATTTTCAAGTTACTTATTTCTATTTATTCCTTATACCCTTCTACAGACCTAAAAGCTTAACTAGTTTCTATTTATTAACTCCTACTTACTAAATATTATATTATATTTAATATAGATTTATTAATATATAAATAAATAACCTATCCCATTACAAGTAGCATCTTATCTGCAGTCTGTAAGAATAAGAATTAAAAATATATCTGAAATACTTAGGCGAAGAGAATCAAGCAATTAATATCAGATAGAGCGATAATATCATATAGCTATTCAGCTTGCGTTCGCCGCTTTACGTTATTTTAAGCCTCTTGTAGCTATATAGCTTAAACTTATAAAGTTCAAGCTAGTGCAGTATAATAAAAATAAAGGCTACCTACTATGTGATATACTGTGTGATGGCTCAATATAGAAGAAAGAGTGGTCTGTGCTTTTATAGGGTCTGGTTGAGTCTAGTCAGTAAGTTTTTTCTTCTGTCTCTTAATCCTCTAGATATAGCTATTTTGCGGTTTCTTAAGGAATCTTTTAGAACTTACTTTATAGTTCCTCTAGGTATTAACAAGTATTACAGTATCAGTAAGATGCTGGATTTAAAGGTTGTAATATTAGTAACATTAAGAGTCTGTATTTTAGTCTAGAAAAAAAGTTTCAAGCGTCTATTTATGGATTATATGGCTGTGCTATACAGTGCGTGCAGCTGGGAACTTAGAGCACTTATGTCAGCAGGAATTAACATCTGACTAAACCTTTAACCTTAGTTATTTAATTAGCAACATGTTTAGCTGCTATATAGCTTCAGCTATCTATTATTGTCTACACCTGCTTAATTTAGCCAGAACTGACTTATTAACAAAATAATAGAATGCTAACTCTCACTATCTAATTATACGCCTTTTAAAATAATAGCTAAATTTTTATAGTGCAATCTAGATTAGGCTTTAGTGTTTTCATATTTAATACAGCTAACACAATATATAGCTAGTAGGAAGAATAAATATCCTCAATCCCTTACAACCCTTAAAGAGTAAGAATAGAAAAGAAATTATACAAAAGAATAGTATATAGAATGTTATAGTATAATAATAAAATTAGGTAGGTATTAATACTTATAACCCAGTAGGTAATCAGTTATATATTACTGTATTAACTACTTAAAGTTAACTAGTCTATTAATCTGAGATCCATAAATTATATAATAATTACTCTCTCTAAGTTACATCTAATAGTAACAGATAACCCAGATACTGTTAAATAGCTAGAACGATATAGTACTGGTAACTAGAGTAATCTTTTTTCTTTTTATATAATTAGAGTTTAAAGCCACTCTATAAAAACCTATATATAGACTTATATATGGATTTATATTAAATACACTCTATTCTATTAGATTTAGTTATGGATTTACTCTTACTCTACAGAAGCCAGACTATAAGTAGAAATTATAAAATACAGTAGATATTTTCTTAATCTTAGTAGAGATTTATAAATACTATAAAACCTCTAGTTAACAGATTAAGTTTAAAGTATTTGCTAACTAATATACTAAGTTTAAAATAATATATACCTATTTCCTACTGGTATTAAGTTATTTAAAATATCTGTTTAGCTATTCTTATAATACTATTTATAACTATAGCTATCTAGCTGGTAAAATAAAGAGCTATATACTTTAGTGTATTTCCTTATAGAGAATACAATCCTTAAATAATTTTTATTAATTAGCTAATACTATTAGACCTTTAACTATATGGATTTTAATTATCTAATAATACTAATATGTCTAACTACTAGTACTTTAGCTTATTTCTAACTGGTAATAAATCTTCAGCTGTAAATATTATATTATAATAGCTAACTATCAGTTTAATTTTTAACTAGGTACTTTTAAGCTCTTTATATAATGGAAATTAATAGCAGCAATCTCTAAACAAATAGAAAAAGATAAATAACAGCTATTTCACTTATTTAGAAGCTGGACTTTATCTAAAAGAGATAGCTATATATATTAATAAGTCTATTAGTTTGAGTATAATATTTAGAATATAGTAATAAAGAAATACTGCTGGGTCTGTTATATATATATTAAATAGAAGAATCTAAAGCTAAAGAATTATAACTATAAGAACCTACAGAATGCTAAAAGTTACTTATTTAAGAATTATAACAGTATAGTTAATTCTTTAGGTAAAAAGCAGGCTCTAAAATCTACTATTATAATACCTACCTACTTAATTACTATATTACTTTAATTAAATCTAGAAGTTCCCTACAATTAAGAAATAATAAAATCTATTAATTAAGCAGTTTAATAAAGCTAAATTTCAACAGATAATTATTAATTAGATTATTAATATAAATTGATTATTTACTACTGTAAAAGATTTTAATCTGTAAGTAATCTTTAAATATCTTAACTCTTCTATTTCTATTATAGAAGCTTATATATTTAATATGACAGTATATATAATTACTAAAAGAGAATTTAACATAAATAAATCGGCTGTATAAAAGACACTTTAAAAGAGCTCAAGCTAAATCTATATTCAGTTTAATAGATAGTAATCCAGAAACAGGCATACTCTTTATAGTGTTACTTATATATTTAGGGATTTAGATAATAGGCTCTAGAAGTATGTTTTTAGCCTTTTAGAGCTATTAGGCTGGCATTCAGATGAGAATATTACTAAGTGGATACTTAATATTGTTTAGAAGTTTGAAATTAGAAATAAGCTGGGCTACTTTACACTAAATAACACCTTAAATAATAAAATAATAATAGAAGAGCTAAGCTATAAGCTAGAATTTAACTAAAAGAAGTATTAAGTTTACTGTATTAGCTATATTATTAATATAGTGGTAAAATATATACTATTTAGCTAAAATCTAAATATATTTAAGTAATAAATCTATAATAGCTAATTAATAGCAGTAAGAGAATATAAGTAGTAGTATAAAAGAGGTTTAGTAGGTAAATAGTATAACTTCACTATAGTAAGCTAATTCTTTTCTTTATTTTACTATATTATTTTCTAACCTTTCTATTTTCCAGCTTATTTTAACTATATTTTATAGAAGGTTAATATATTACAGCTTAAGTTAAAACTAAATAGTTACAACTAGCAGAACTATAATATACCTATGTTTTCACCTAATATAGATTCTAAACTCACTCTGTATAAATAAGCTAGAATGCCTAACTTACTTACCCCTAATAAGCTATAAGATCTAACTTACTTTTATTTAGTAAGCCTATATAGATATTATTAGTATATAGATACTTATTTAGTACTTTTATAGATAGATAGTCTTACTGGCTATTAATATACTTAGTTATATTAAATTTACTATTCTACTATTACTAGACTGTAATCTATATTGCTTACTATAATATCCTAATCTACTTAATTATAAATTATACACTTTAAATTTATCCTATACCCCTAGGTTAGACCTAACTGTTATATATTAATAGCTTTTATTTAGTGTATTATTATATCGACTTAAGTAATATCTTAAATTAGTTATTATAGCTTTAGTAATTCTATTTAGCTTAAATACTTCTAAAGGAAAAAATATCCCTAAAGAAGATATCAGTATAGAAGATATTAGAATCCTAAAGAATCTGGAATTTAATAATAATAATAAAGAAGATATAGCTAACCTTAAATATAAGAACTGCTATATATATTAGGAAATTACTATACTATATACTATATTGTGTAGTGTCTATAATAAGAATGTTATAAAATTTAAACAGCTTAAAAAATAAATCTAACTGCTTAACTCTAATTAAGTCTAAATTAACTCTAATAATAATGCTATTATTAATACTCTCTATAAGTAAGTTAATACCCTTAGGTAGGAATAAGTTACAGTCTATAAAGTATAATACTAATAAATTAAATAGTTTAATAGGTTTACTATAGCTTCTAATATCCTACAACTTAAAGATATAGAAGAAACTATTAAACTAAATATACCTCTAAAGTTTAATAGTATATTAAAGGAACTTTATAAGTACTTAATATAACTTAAATTATTCTATATATACTATTTAAGTATATTTAGTAATAAGTAACTTAAAGTATAATATAGAATAAGCCTTCTTATAGAAAAAGCTCTAAAAGAAATAGAATTATACCTAAGAGACTTTATTAAAAACCTCTATAAGAACTATAAGATTGAAATTAAAGAAATTTTTAGTAACTTTACGCTATATAAAGAATAACTTATTAATACTTATAGAAAATAGAATGAAAAATATAATATTCTTATTGCTATTAGAAAGCTTAAGTAGATTAAGGCTGCTCTAGAGTATCTCTCTAACTATAGATATCTTACTGTAAAACTTAACTTAAGTAATAAAAACTAAATTAATAGATTCTACTAAGGATTAAAAAGATAAAGTTAAGAATAAAGTCTGTAAAAACCTCAATCTACCTATAAACTTTAATATATATACTAAACTCTATATACTTATTAATAACTAACTGTTTAAAAGATAAACTAAGAAAAAAAAGAGAAATCCTAATAGCTGGAAAAATAAGAAAAGCTATTTTAATTAGAATAAGAAACACTAAGAAAATACATTCTATAGAATAGCATTAAAACTTATAGAACTAAAAGCTACTCAGAAGGATTATTTAAAAGTTAAGTACTAGAACTGTAAAAAGATAGGCTATTTTAAAAGTAAGTATTACACCCTAAAATCCAACTAAAAATATAAATCTATACTAAAAGGTAAGTATATACAATTTACTAATTACTAGCATCCTAATAATAATAAACCCTAAATTGCTATTTAATTTAAAACTCTTATTATAACTTAAAGCAGTTATAATAGAGAATTTAATAGAGTATATAAGTACTTCAGCTAGAAAGAAGAGTGCTTTACTAAAAACGCTAATAAACTATATCTATAAGCTAGAAAACTCTAAAAACCTATTAATGATAATATAGAAGAAAAAACTAATAAATAGGCCTAATAGTATTAGAAGATAGATAAAGAAACCTTACTAAAACGATAAGTAAGATTGAATAAAAAGAATACTAACTGGAAATATATAAGAAAAGAGAAGAAATAAGTATTCTAAGAAAACTGGAAATTAATTCTTAAACTAAACTATAATAATAATATAGAACTAACTGATATAATATTCTGTACTATAGCTATAGTATAATATAGAGATTTAATTTCTAATAGACAGTCTAAATCTATTATACTATCCTTAAGTAGTAAGAAATAAAAAGTAAAGATATCTAAGAAATATAAAGAAAAGAATAAGCTCTAAAGGTAATTCTATATTAGAGAAGAAGATACTTTTTAAGTATACTCTAAATAAAAAGTCTATTTAGTAAGATATATTAGCCTATTAGTAGATAACTAGAATATTATTACTTCTGCTAATAAATACTTAAAAAATAGAAGATAAATAAAACTCTAAATCTAGCTATAAAAAATACTAAATACTTAATAATCTTAGAAGCTAAATATAGAAAGAGCTAATAGAGATATATAATAATCTTATAAACAAATAATAAGAACCTAATAAAAATACCAATATCTATATCTATACCTATAATATACCCTTAGGATGCAATTTACACTATATAGCCCTAAAAGAATAAAAAGATAATAACTTAAGGATAGCAGTAGTATACTCTAACTATAAAGGAATTTTATAGGCATTATATATTGCCTATATATACCTAATATATAAGAAAGATAAAATCTACTATAACTATTACTCTATATAAGTTAATAATAAACCTATTTAGAAACTATACTTATAGAAAGAACTTAGGTATTTTTAAGTTATTAGATAGTATATAGAAGTTAGTATTATATAACTAGAAGATAAGAGAGATTTTTTCCCACCTAAATATACTAGCTACACTAGTATTCTTAAAGAATATAAAACTGAAGAATACTATATATATAAATAATAGAAGATAAGAGAATAGTATAAATATAAAAATAAAGATATTACTAGCTGCTCTACTGGAAAAGCAGTATAATATAATAATAAGAACTGTAAGAAATACAGTTAGGAAATTTAAAATGAGTTTCTATATATTAAGTATATAATATATAAGAACTATAACTTTAATAACTATAGAGGAACTAGCAGTTTTAATTAAGTTTAGAAAAGTAAGATAGAAGATTAAAAATAAAAAGAAATAACTTCTAACTGTAAAGATAAAAAACCTATTTAAGATACTTAATCTTATTTAGTATAAAATATAATAACCTGTAAAAAGCTTAAATACCTATAATATAGCACTAAGGCTTAAAAGATTTAAGTCTATATTAATAGAATATATAGAAAAGAGTTTAACTTTTTAACCTAAATTAAACTTAACTAAAATAACTAAGCTTAATACTAATAACTCTACAGACAGAAGGAATTAAGGCTACTTAAGTAGAGATATAGAGAATACTTAAGTAAAGAGCACTTTTAAGGGAATTATAAAGAATATATAAAAAATAATAACTGCTATCTGTAGAGGAGTAATAGGCAGGCAATATATATAAGGAAGAACTACCTTTAATAAAAGCTCTATATATAATAGAATTAGTAAAAAAAAAGAAAGATACTTAAACTGTAAGTATAAGTTAAGAGAGTATAGCTTATTATATTAGTAGATAGTAGAGCTAAAGCTGTATATATTAACCTATTAGTAGTTAATAGGCTAAAGCTATTATAGAAGGATAAAAAGAACCTCTATATAGTATATAACCTTAAAAGTAATAACTTTAAATATAATAATAGATAGATAACTTAATAGATTGATTACCTAAAGATATTTATTAATAAATAAAATTAAAAAGTTATTCTTAATATTATACTAATAAAGTATTATAATATTATTCTTAGGTATCTATAGCTGATAAAATATAATCTATAATTTAACTGAAGGATAGGCTAAATATATATTAACTATAATAATATACTCCCTAGTAATAATAAAAGCAATTTAAATAATAATAAGAGATTTCTAATTCTAACTCTTAAAGACAGTAAGAGTAAGGATTAATATAAGAATATAATAAATACCTTATTACTTCTAAAGGGAATATAATATAAATACTAAAAAGGCAAGAAAATATAACTCTAAAAAAATAATTAGATATCTTTAATAACAGTTTATATAGATAAATAAAGACCTTAAAGACTATAAGAAAATACCTAAAGAAGAATAACTTAAGAATATACTAGTATAATACTATATCTATAAAAAACTCTTTACAGAAGAACTTAAGATAAAACTATTTAAATTCAGTTAATAAGACTATAAAATTATACTGAAAGATAGAATAATGTCTATATTTTATAAAATCTTTAATCTTAATAAAATATAACTTAATATACTAAAAGAATATATTAAAGATATACTACAGAAAGAATATATTAGAATCTCTAAGTTATCAGCTAGATATTCAGTTATATTTATTCCTAAAAAGAATAATAAGCTTTAACTTATTGTAGACTATAGATAATTAAATAATATTATACTTAAAGATTAAACTCTATTACCTCTTATTATAGAGCTTAAAAATAGACTCTATAGTAAGAAGGTATTTATAGTACTAAACCTAAAGGGAGTGTATAATCTTATTTATATTAAAGAAGGATATAAATAGAAAACTGCCTTTTAAACTAAGTTCAGACTTTATAAATATCTTATTATACTCTTTAGACTTATAAATATACTAGCTATATTTCAATAAATAATTAATAATATACTATATAAGTATCTGGATATATTTATTATATACTACCTAAATAATATTTTAATCTTCTCTAACTTAGAAGAAGAATATATAGAATATGTCTATAAGGTATTATAAATACTTTAAGAAGTTAATTTATTAGTTGAACTAGAGAAAAATAACTTTTACACCCTAAAAGTGGAGTTTTTTAGATATATTATCTCCTATAATAAAATTAGAATAAATCTAAAGAAAATTGCTGCAGTTAGTAAATAGCTAAAACTAATAAATATTAAGGAAGTATAATTCTTCTTTAGATTTACTAACTACTACTAAAGATTTATTAAAAACTTTAGTAGCTATACTATACTACTTATAGAACTTACTAAAAAAGAAGTAAACTTCTAATAGAATACTACTATAAAAAAAGTATTTAATATTATTAAAAATATTATCTTAAGTAAATTAGTATTAGTAACCTTTAACTCTAAATAAGAAATTAAACTTAAAATAGACTTATTAGACTTTATATAGAGTGCTTAAATTAATTAAAAGAATAATAACAGACTGTTATCTCTATTATCTTTTTCTCTTATAAAATATATAGTATTAAACTTAACTACTCTATCTATAATAAAGAATTCCTTATAATTATTAACTTATTTAAGGAATTTTAATACTACCTTCTAGAAAGTAAATACAAAATTAAGATCTATATAGACTATAAGAATATATCTTACTTTATAACTATATAAGAACTTAGTAAATAATAATTATAATACGCTAAATATCTCTTAGAATTTAACTATATAATTATCTATAGAAAAGAATTAGAAAATAGATAAGCTAATACTATTAGTTAATAAGCTAACTTTAATACTAATAAGTATAAAAAATAAATAAATAAATCTTTCATTTTAATACTAAAGGATATCTTAAGTAGAAGTATATTATAAGTATATAAAAAACACAATTTTAACTTAAGTACCTAAGTTTAATTTATAGAAATAGCTCTATATAAGACTTTATAAACTGAACTTAGGGATATACTAGAGAAATTAAATATTAAAATGGATATATTATTATTTCTTACTACTACTAGTATTAAATAGTATAAAACTTATATAAAGAAGGACTATATAATAAAAGTATTAATATACTATACCAGTTTGTTACTGAAATATACAATATATATAGCCTTTAGAATGTACTTTAGTATACTATTAATAACTGCTTGAAATGTTTAGAAAAAACAAAAAAGAAAACTTTAGAAAATATCTATATTGCTATAAGTAATAATAAACTCTATAACTGAATTTAGCAATATAATAATAAACTGCTTCTAAATGAAAAAACAGATAAACTGTAAGTTTCTATAGAACTATAGTACTAATTTGTATAGGAAATATATAAATACTTACTATATAGATATTAGGAAGTTAATAAAACCCTTAAATAAGTTAGAATAATATACTAATTTCCTAAGATAAAGACAGTAGTAAAAGCTATTACTAAATAATACCTATTATATAATAAAACTAAGGCCTAATACTATAAACTATATGGAAAATTATAGCTTCTACTAGTTACTAAGTAACTTTAGGACTTAATTACTATAGATTTTATTATAAAACTACCTCTATTAGAAGACCCTACAACTGGAGTTATATATAATAGTATTTTTATTATTATAGATAGACTTATAAAATTCTCCTATTTTATACCTTACTAGAAATTAATAGATATAGAGCAGTTTGCCTATATCTTTTTGTAAAATATTATTAGTATTTATAGGCTTTTAATAGAGATTCTCTCTAATTAAGAATTACTATTTACCTTTAAGTTTTAATAAAGTCTAATAGACTATATAGAATTAAATTACTAACTTACTATAGTATTTTTAAGTATAAGTAGACAGATAGATAAAATAATAAGTAGAGGGCAGAAATAAAAAACTCTAGAAATATATAACCTACCTAAAAGGCAGCTTTAGTAATAACTGAAGGCATAATATATCTACTATAGTAGATAGAGATTAAAACTAAAAGCAGGAAAAATAGATTGAATAAATAAGACTAATAACTACTATATTTAGTACTATTTAATTAAACAGTTTATTAAAAGAGACTTAGAGAAAATAGACTGAAAAAACTGTAAATTAAGCTGAAAACTAATTATAACTAAGGATATAGCCAGATAGCTATTCTGATAACTGTCTTATAAGAGGGATAATTTCTACTTACTGCTATCTATATATCTAAGCTCTTTTATAGGCTCTAATAGGTTAGGCTACTAATCTCTATACTATATAGTCTTTTCTATTAAAGAAAGCTATAGCAGTTTTAACTCTAGCTGCAGTAAGAATCTAATTAAATACCTAATATCTCTAAAAACTGTAAATCCCTTATTTAACTACCTCTTTATATAGTTTCTATTTATCTCTAAGCACTTAGAAACTATATATACTAATTGCAATATTAAATATAGGCTGAAGAAACTATCCTACTTAAGTAATTAGAAAGAGATATATAGAAATAGTAAAAAAAGAGATTTCTCTAACTATAAAGAAAAGAAATAAATAGCTATATAACTAAAAAGAAAAAAGAGAGAAAGAGAAAAAAAAGAAAAGCTTACTCTAGATATTATAGGTTTATCTTTATTATAAAGATAGACTTTAAAGAATAATATAATATCTACTTAAGTCTATTATAAACCCTCAGTAAATAACTTATCTCTAGTTAGATTTCTTTATAGAAAACTGGCACTTTATTTAATTAAATAATCTATTTTAATTCTAGCTTAAAAAAACACTAAAGAACTCTTAAAGACTGATATTTTATTCTATATATCTACTAATATTCTTAACTTTACTTCTAATACCTATTATATTCCTCTATTTATTTTACTCTTAACTGAATTTAATCTACCTTATTTCTTTTTATACTACTAATAACTTCTTAAATAATATCTACCTACTAAAACTTAGCTATTATTCTGTAGGGTATATATAAGACCTAGATATTACTTATTAGGAGGTACTAGATAATATAATTAGAGACAGTAGATAGATTTAAGTAACCTTTTACCTTATAAGTTATTTGTAAAGTACTAGTAGATAGAGGTATTTAATTAAATAATTTGCGGGAATTAGTTATCTTATTATCTTCTATAGAAAGTTTTTAGGCTCTTTAGATAAATAGTATATTTTTAATACCTTTAACGTTAAGAGATATTATACTGCCCTATAGAAATAGAGTTTTAAGGTTAGCTAAACTTATTAATAATAAAGATTAAGCTAACAGTAAAGATTTTTTACTAAAGTTTGGGTTGAGTTATAATAATCGCTATATTAGCTGCTATACTATATATATTTAGAAAGAGATACTAACTTTTCTTTCTTCTTCTAACTACTTTTTTAAAATCAGCTTACTTATTATTCTCATCTTAATAATATATATTAGGAGATAGTATAATTCTAACTTTTTTTACCTAGGTATATAAGGTCAGTTATAGACATCTTACTTATTATATCTACTAGACTTTAATACTGAATAAAGCTTTATATATCTAGAGGAATAGTAGGTATCTTTAATAGCTTCTTCTTTATTAAGACTACCTTTTTAATATTAGTCTTTTAGACTAAAGAGCTTTTCTTTTTATTATTAGCTGTATTGCTTAAAATACTAATTTAGTTTGGAATTGTATTCTTTATAGGGGTTATATTATTATCTATAGTATATTTATAACTTCTATACTATTTAATTAATTAGTTAGAAAGAGTTATAAAAAGTACTAAAAGCTAGAGAATATTAAGAGTTTATTAATAAAAGTAGTTATCTTAAGTTAGAGGTAAAATAATATAATAGTATAGATAGTTATAGGTATATAGCCTCTATTTTCAGTAAATAAACTGCAAACTATTTAGGTTTATATAGAAGAACTTTATGCTAATTTTATTAGCTTTACTGCTATAGTAGACTTTCCAGTTATTATTACTTCTAAAGTTAATAGGTTTCTAATCTTCTATAAAAGTAAAATTCTTAATACTAAATTCGCTTAAAATTATAATAGTAATAAAATTCTTAACTCACTCTAAATTAAACAAACTAAACTTCTTCTAAGAGTTTAGAGTTTAATTATTACAGGCTGAGCCTAAGTTGTGGACCTAAGCTGTGCCCAGTCCTATATAGGTATAGCTAGATAACTTAACCTGCAGTTAAGTTATTACTTTCCCTTTTACCTCAGTAGGAAACTGCTACCCCACAGAAAGGTTATAGTGCTAGCTGCTGCTTTAGCCCCTTTAGGGCTAACCCCTTACATTAATTTTAATATTATAGAGAAAAAAGATATAGGCGCTCTTTTCTTAGTCTGGTTAAATATAATAAAAGTAAGTACCTATATATATAGTAAAGATTCTAACTATTAAGGCTGATTAAATCTCTTAGGTTTTAGAATAAGATGTATACTATAAGATACCTATATTCCTACTTATTAGACTGAAGGGTTACAGACAGTCCAAACATACTGAAAGTATAGAGGAGTCCTACACTTAAAAAGGCTTTATAAAAGGTAAGTCTGGCAGTTTAAAAATATAATTATTAAGCTGCCTTAAGAGTATTATAGTAGTATAGATAATATTACTTTTAATTAAGAATAAAAAAGATTTAGTAGTTATTTTTAAAGTTAATAAGTCTAATAAAGAATTACTTATTAAATATAGCCCTCTTTAATTTAGCTAGTAAGAAGAAGCTAAAGGTAAGGTTTCTATATTTAATATACTTAGTACCTACTATAAGAATATATATTTTAATTCTTTATATCTAAATATCTTATTTTAAAAGACAGTCTTAAAGTAATAGTATTATCTATACTGTATATAGTAATTTAAAGAAGGGGTATAAAATAGTAGTTAGCTGCTTACTTTTTAAATCTTATAGTCTAAAGGAGGTCCTATATAGATCTTTATAATACTGCCCTTAAGTCTTTATACTAAGTTATTTATTTAGGCTATTTCTAAAAGCCTTATAGAGTATAATACTATTAAGAGATTCTAATAAAGGGATAGTATAGAGTGTTATCTAGGGGTTAGCAGCAGATTAATTAATTAATTTCAATTTAATTGGGTTATTATTATTCTAGTAGCTCTAACTGGTGTAGCTATATATTTAAGCTGGCTGGAGTTTAAAGAGTTTAGTAAGAGGCTTTAGTATATATATCTTAGAGGTATAAATAAAGAATCTATTACTACTATCTCTCTTAGAATTATATCCTTAAGATACTCTATTCTATTATATCTAGCTAGAAATAGTAAATTATTCTTAGAAAAGTCTTCAGTTTAGTTAGTACTATAAGATAACAGTCTGATTCTATACTTCTTCCTAAAGATACTAAATATAATATTAGGCTGCTACAGAAAGAAAAAAGAATATTAATATATATAGATAACAGCTTAATTAAATAGTACTAAAGGGATTAATTTATATAGGTAGTAATAATAGCAGTAAAAAGTCTAATTATAGTAGGATATTATAAAATAGTGTAATAAAAGGGGAGAAAGCTATATATTATTTATAGCCTTAATTATTAAAAAAAAAAGAGTTATAGCTACTTAATAACTAGTCTGAGTGATTATATATATATTAAAGGGAAAAGCTTGCTTAAATAGATATATATTCTGTAGTTCTTATATATATAAGTTTGCTTTTAGATCTAGCAGTAAGTTAAACCTTTAGGCTATTACCTTTAGGTAAATAGAATAACTATACCTTATCTTTCTCTTTTTAAGCTCTTTATATAATTAATTTATCTTTCCTTCTATATTATCTTTTTCTTTCAGTTTATAGCTATTCTTTCTAAACTTATTGCCCCTTCTTACTGCTATAATAAATAACAACTTATAACACTTTACTTAAATTCCTTATAAGAACCTTCTTAATCTTTATCTTATTGCTTATTATTATTTTAGTAAGTATAAGATGTTAAAAAGTCAGCTTTTAAACTAGATATATTATAGTTAGATTTATAACTTTAAAGCTAAAGAGATAAGTACCTACTTTATACTTATACTATTCTTTATTCTGTCTTTCTTATATTTCTAATATCTAGACTGTTTAATCTAATATCTTTTTAGATATACTTTTCTTTTAATATTTAGATCTACTTTTAATTTACTCTTAATTAACTTAGTTAGTTAATATATATAGAGTTTATTTTTTAAAAGTACTTCTAATAAAGATTTAAAAAAAACTGCTTTTAGCTTTTTTAATAGTATTAAACTAAATAATAGTATTTTTCAGAATAAAATTAAACATCTTAGGATAGAAGGAATTTAATCTGTATATATTATAGCTAAGTTTATATATCTATTTAGATACTTTTTCTACTAACCTTTTTACTATTCTAAATACTTAAAGGCTCTTCTAATTGCCTTTATTAGCTGTACTAACTCTATCTGTTATTATAACTATATTAAGTTTATATAAAAGTACTATTACTTTAAATAAGAAATATATTCTATTTCTATTTGCAATCTGCTATTTAAAGTATAGCTTTATATTTAGTAAGTATTCTAACTGTATTTAGAATACTTATAGTAACTATAAGTAGAAGCTACTACTATAATACTTACTTAGGGGTTTAAAAAATACTCTTTTTAACTTTTCTCTTCTTAATACTAGAACTTTAAGTATTACTTCTTAATCTAGCTTTTAATATTCAGACTTACTTAACTTTATTTTTTATCTTTAGATTACTTATAACTAGCTATTAATTACTGGCAATAAATAAAGGGAATATCCTCAGTTAGAAGCAGCTTTAGCTGTCTCCTACTAAAATAAGAGAAAAAAAATATTAAGAGTTAATAGTAGATATTTTAGAGTGACTTTTAAGAAGTTATATTTTATTAGGCTTATAGATATTATTATACTTTTATATAGTAGTCTTTTCTTAAATAATAATATTATAACTATTTAATTAATTTTATTTCTAAAGTATACTATATTTATAGTAATACTGTAGTAACTGTATTTAAATTTATATTTTTAAGCTAATACTCTTATAGTAACTCCTTTTAAATACTTATTTTTCTATTTTTCTATTTTTCTATTTTTCTATTTTTTTAAGTAAGGATTTTTTATATTTTAAGTTCTAATATTATAGCTTTATCTTAAAGCTTTAGTTTGCCTAAAGAATAATACTTTAGAGTCAGTTTATATATAAAACTGTACAATTCTAACTATCTTAATTCCACTTTAAGACTAGCTAGAGACTTTAGGATAGACTGTTTATATACCTTTTCTTATTATTCTATATGATTTCTATTTCTTTTATAGGGGCTTTTCTGAAAAATTTTAGGCTAGATAGTGGGTTTTATACTCTAATTAGGATCTCTTCCTCCCCTACTAGCACACTAAAACTCTAGTTAGTATACTAGTACTTACTGTAATTCCCTAGTTATTTAGGAGTACACTTCGGCACACCATACAGAAACTTAGAGGGACCGTATGCCTAGCCCAAGGAGGTAAGGGTATACGCTAGTAATGCAGCTAGACGAGGGGTACAAAATTTTAATATGATGATAGCTAACCAAGATATTATATACCAATCGTCCTTTCCCTTTTCAGCTTTCTGCTATCACCCTTAAGCCTAAGCTAGCTCCAACGATAAGATGATATCGCAACTTTCCAACTATATGCCTTCCGATGCATATCACGATGGCCCCAGAAGCCTCGCCAGCGCCGCCTTCGCACCGGCCTTAGTCTCCCTTACGATCACCCTCACCGTTGCCTTTATGGCTAGCATCGTCACCACCGCCGTCGCTGTCAGCGCAGCTGCTGCCCCCGTCATTATTGCAGCCGCCCTCGCCATTACCCATACTGTCATCCACGCCGTCACAACCAACGCAGCAGCATAGGAAGCTGACGGCGCTGCCTATAACTCGTATATACCTCACGCATAAAGATGCCTTTGCTGATATACAGACTAATAGAAGGAAGTAGGGCTATACTGTAGTTTACACTAGGTTGAATAACTATAAAGATAGTAAGCCTTATTGCTACGAGTTTAGCTGTGCCTGTAGAGGCCGCTCTTTTATTACTAGGTCTACTGGGCTGCAGAAGCCTTCAACTCGGAAGATAGACTGTCTTTTTAAGCTTAAGCTAGTATAGAAGAAGGCTCTTAGAGACTGTTAGGCTGTTAATATTCTTTATGGTGACTACAATTATCTCTCTGATATTCCAGCTAAATTCCTAGAGTACTGTATATTATAGCTGGATTAGATTAATACAGTATAGTCTTAATTTAGTAGGTTGAAGCTAATAGTAAGGGCAATTAAGATGTTATTATAAGTAAGTAATTTAAACCTTCTTATAACTAAATAGAATATCTATAACACTTAGAGAATACTATAATTTCAGGTAACTGGATATTTTACACTAATATAAGCTATAATTAGAGAGCTTAATAAGGGTAGCTTCTATTATATTAAAGTTCTTAATAATAAAGACTGACTATACTATCAGTTTGTTAATATAGATTTCAACTTTAAAATATAGTTCTAATTTCCCTATATTATAATATTTAATACTATATATAATACTAACTGCTTTAGCTTTAAGCTGCTTTAGATTAATAGTATTATATCTATAGAATTAGTTTTTCCTATTGCCTATAGCTTTATACTATTAGAAAGTGCTCTATTTTTTACTTAAGCTTTCTATTGCCTAAAAGAGTAATTTAAGTTGCTTTCTAATACTTATAATATACCTAATAATATCTTTTATCCCTATGTTATTATTACTGATTTTGCTACTATAGCTTGTATAGAGATAACCTCTACTTTCCCTAATACCTAAAAGTAGCTATATACTTAGTATATTGTGAAAAACATCCTTAAGGCTACTAAGGAATACTAAATTAGCCTAGAAGAAAGCAACTTATATATTTAAGACTTTCTTTTTAATAATAATAATAATACTATAGAGCAGGCTGTTAAGCAGCTTACTTAGCAGCCTGCCTAACAGCTTACTTAGAGCAATTAGTCTTTAAGTCTAGTAGACTTCAGTAAGATATAGAAGGCTATTATATATATAGAAACTGTAAAAGAGTGCAATAAGCAATAGGGAGAGCTAGTAGTAAAATTCGCTCACTAAGAATATATATCTTCTTTCTTTTCTTTTTACTCTTTACTTACTGCCTTCTCTAGCTCTAATTTCCTGTCTTAAAGACATCTAGATACCCCTCTATATATAGTAGGCTTGTATATATACTAAGTATTATTGTAACTATAGGCATATAATAACTTCACTCTATAAATCTCTTTATACCAGTATAAAATCTCTTCTTTAAAATATCTTATAAACCCTCTATAAGTTATTCTATACTTTAAAGCTCTAAAAGGAGCTTTTTAATAATAAATTTAAAGAAGAAGTTAACTATAAAGCCTACTGTATATATAATAAATATCGTTATATATTATTAATCAATATTACTAAGAAGGTATTATAGAAAGAGCTTGCTTTTATATATAACTAGTATCTTATAGCTAAGGTATTTAAGATGTATTCTATTAACTGCTCTATTAGAGTCTATAGTAATATATTTAACAATTAATTTAGTCTGCCTTATAAGTATACTATTTATAATAAATATCTTAAAGTTAATAGTATTAGAAGGAATAGAAAGATTATTACCTATTAAGCTCTTAATATTTTGCAGTTTAATAACTAGTAGATTCTTTATATTAATTTTATAAGTATTTCAATTTAATTTTCTATATAATCTACTAATAAAATAGAATAAGCTTAACCTATATTAATAAATTTGTAATTCTATAATTATCCCTTAAAGAAGGCTACTGCAAAATACCACCCTGCTAATTCTACAGCTAATAACACAGTTACAGTCACAGCTGGCAGCACTATTAGAGTTAGCAACACTAATACCGATAAGGCAGTTATAGTATAGGGGACCTAGCCTACAACCTAATAACCTTAATATACTATTACAGGCTATTCGGGGTATCATAAGGGACGAAATAACATGAATACAGCTGGCAGCTATACAGCCCGTAATATAACAGCCTGTCATTTTACAAGCAAATATACAATCCCAAACTGTCCACCGATTAGCTATATTACAGATTGAGATATAGAGGCTGCCATTGGGATTTAAATATATAGACCCCTGATGGTTATCTTAATAGGAATCTTATTCCGGACTAAAAGAGTATCTATATTATTTTCCTACAGCAGGAAGTCAGCCTCCTGTAGGGGACCTACTCTCTTTAATTGAGACTAACAGTTCTAGGTCTTTTGTATAGGACCCTAGATTAGAGGCAGATACTATAGTTGTAGAGGGCTATAAGGAGAGTCAGCTAAAATGTTAGAGACGGCAGTATTAGGTTAAAAGGGGTAACCTACTGTTATACGAGCAATATATTATCTTTAAGTAATAGTGTAGTTATTGGAGTCTTTAATTAAGGATATTATATAGTTTGTTAGTATTTCCTAATCGGGAAATTAAAATTATAAGTGCAATTTCTTATTCGGCAGGCAGTAATAGCTAGTATGTACTATCTCTAAATAGGCTAATTGTATAGTCCCCCTAAGTTTCTGTATAGTATGCTGAAGCGTACTTATTATTTAGGTCTCTAAATTAAGCTTTAAAATCCTTTAGAATATACAGTAGGTAAACCTTAAGATATAAAGTTTTCTTTTTAAGTTAGAACCTTTTTACTAACTTTTAGAAGAGTAGTCTTATTTTTATCTTTTAAACTTAAGTAATATAAATTATTTAAGTTCCTATTATTAGAATCTATTTAATTAGACAGTTTATTATTATTTTTCTTATTAAAGATTAAATCTAAAGAGTTAAATTACTACTCTTACTTATTTTTAATAAACTTCTTTAAGAAGTCTCTATAAGTTAGGCTGTTAAAAATAATACTATTTAGTATCTTAAGTCTATAGATATAGAAGATATTTAACTAAGTTAAAATACAAAAAGAGCCTTACTATTTAAACTTTAATTTAGCCTTAAATATTAAGTTGTAAGTCTTTTTAATATTATACTTTAGGACTAAATTACTAGGCTTTAGCTATATCTTTTAAAGCTAGAAGCAGTTTAGTTTGTTATTTCTTCTAGCTATCTAGCTGTAGAATATAGCTACCTTTTAAATAGTAGCTTTAATATTTTTTCTTTTCTCTAAAGAATTCTAATTCTAGCTATAAGTAGCTCTTTAAAAGTAAAGATACTATTCTAGTTAATAAGATGCTAAGTTAGAATTTTAACTTCTAAAGGAAGAATAAGCTTCTAACTATAGAGCAGATAGAAAGCAGAAAACCTATATAAGGCTCTAATAGCTAATCAATCTGTTAATAGAGCTCTATTTAGGTTAGTAATTTATTTTTCTTTCTATCTATTAGTAGTCTTTTTTAAGATTTCTATAATAGAGATATATCTGGCTTTAATAATACTATTTACCTTTAAATTATAGGGAGAAATAAAGATAATAAAAGTTCTAGTATCTTTAAGAGATTTCTTAAAACCTTTAAGACTTTTTTTACTGTTATTAAAGACAGTAATAATAATTATTTTAAAATAGTAGGTAATATACTATATAAAAGCTCTTATTAAAACTACTTTAAGTTTTTTTTATAGGTCTTACTTTTAGCTATTCTATAAGGTTATATCTTACTTCTAGAAGGAATTTTATTTTTTAATTAAGCAGTAAGTACTAAATATTAAAATATATCTTTATTATAGAATATTAAAAAATAGTTAGAATTACTATTTCTAATATCCTCTAAGGGGTATAATTTTAACAGACTGAATAGTATATAATAGCCTTTTTAACTTAGCTTTATATATCTAACTAGAAATACTTCTTACTAATTAAATTATAAGTAACTTCTCTACTTTTATAGCCTCTATCTTTATAAATATAATAGATAAGAGTTTTCTGGGTTTTTTTGTTATTTATAATTAATAAAGAGTTCTTATTGTATTTATAATTTCTCTTTTAAAGCTGTCTATTTTTAATAAAGTATAGCAGCTTTTTCTTTTAAAAGCTTTTAAATTGCTAACTTAAAAGTTTTTTAAATCTTTTAAGTGTAACTAAATAGTAGGTAAGTATCTAGAAAGTTTTAAAATACTGTCTTTTTAATACTAGCTTACTTTTAGATTCTCTACTTTTAACCTTAATAGAATTTAAATAAAGATTAATAAACTTCTTTAGGTCTTTTTTAACTTAAATATCTATTTAATTAGACAGTCTGCTAGACTTATAAAAAAGCCTATTAGTAATACTATTCTTCTTTTTAGATATATACTTAACTGTAAAGTTATAGAGTATAATATAGCTAAACTAGCAATTAATTATAGCTTCTAAAATATTATTAGCTTAGCTATTAATCTAGTAAATAAAAACTTAAGTATCAGTCTTAAGAGTAAATTAGACTTTATAGATTATATTTTAAACTCTTTAAAAAGTATATAAAATAGTTTAATACTCTCTTTTTATAGTATTATAATTAGACTCAGTCTTACTTTAAATACTAAATTTAAAGTAGATAGAGTGTTTTTTTCTATTAATAATCTATATTAAGATATATTCCTATTTTATTATACTAATATCTACTATTAGAATAATCTCTTTAATATCTTCTAAATAGTTTAAAGTAATTAAGATAGATTTTAAGATAACTCTAGCTTTTAGTTCTACTATTACAGCTTTCTAGCTTAATTTCTATTTCTATTTAGCACCCTTCTTTAATAGTTTAATTAAAAGCTTTACTATCTATATAAAATACAGAATCTATCTTCTATAGTAGCCTATTAGACTGAGGAAAACTCTAACTTTAGAGATATTATTATAGCTTTCCTACTTATTAATCTTAATAACTAATTTATCTATAGGCTAATAGCTATATATTCTATAGAGATATTTTATAACCTTAGCTATTTACTAGTAAAATTAAAACTTAACTGCTAAAATAATATAGCTAGTAAGCTTAATATTAATAAGAATCTTATTAATATTAATTAAGTACTCTAAAATAAAGTATTTAACATCTAGAAGAACTTCTTTCTTATTATAGGTAGTTAAAGAACTTTTAACTGTAATATTATCTAAAAATAGTCAGTAGATATTTAGAATAAGGTTAAATAGAATCTTTATAATAATTTTAATAAATTAAGCTATAGAGTTTATAGTATTTTAAGAAAGAGTATATATTTTTAGCAGTTTAATTAAAGTGTTAAATATTATTAAGTCTTTACTTTTCTTATTAAAAGGGATTTAGTTATATTTAGAAAAGAAATTAAGTATAGAGATAATTCTATATATACTGAAGTCAGTAGAGAATTTATTAGTGCCTATAGAAATAAAGCTATTACAGATAATATATATAATAAGTAAATATCCTAAATAAGTAAAAATCCTAAAAATCCTAACCTTTAAAATTAAAACCTTAATAAAACTATAATAATATAATTAATTAATTAAAACTAATTGCTATACTCTTCTCTAAAGGTCTTAATTATAGCTTAATAGATCTTTATATTATAACTAGCCTTTCTATATATTCTATAGTATCTTTCCCTTAGTAGTATTAACCTTTATTAACTACTACTTCTTAATAATTTAGCTACTATCTGTATATTAATATCTCTCTAATCTATCTTATTTCTTCTTTTATTTAAAGTTATCTTCTCTTTATTCTGTAAGTGGGTTCTTTTTGCTCTATACTGCTTACTAAGGGTTTTATTTGCCTATTAAAGAATTTAGTTCTCAGACTTTAATAATACTATCTAATATATTATTGTCTTTATTCCCTTAGAAAATAACTTAAGTGCCTTAAGGATAGATACTAAAGAGCTACTTTAATATCTTTTTAATTTATCTTTTAAGGTATTTAAACTGCAAGCTGGCCTTAAGAACTATCTTTAGGGTTTTTAAGACCTAAGGGTTAGAGAGGCTAACCTCCTTTTTAACTGGTGTTAGAGTCTGTAGCTGTATATTAAGCTTTAATATAATATTTTCTGAGTCTAAAGGAGTAAGTCCAGCCCTTTAAAAACCCTCTTTAATATTACTCTCTATTATAGCAGCTTAATAGGCAGTATAAAAAGCCAGTGTAAGAGTGGCATACAGTTACATACCTATCTAGCTAGCCTAGCTATTAGTCAGCTAGCAGAGCCCCCTTTAAAAGGCTATCCAGCAAGTATAGATTCTATACTTATTAAATAAACACTTTACAATACAGTTATACCTACTCTATTATATCTACTGTATCACCCTAGTGAGACTAACCGTTACAATTTGTTTACTTCTACACCCTACCGGATTACTAGTATATTATATAAAAATATAAGAAACATAAAGTGCTATTAGATATAGTGGACGTACAGTAAGCAAACTACAGATGCTCACTACTATACAAAAAGAACTTAATATATTGGGCACTAAAGGAAGAAAGGAAATCCAGCCTTAAATTAAAGAAGAAATTGAAATTCTTATTTAAGAAAGCTAACTAGAAGAACCTATAGAGGAACTAGACCTTATTACATATAGTAGGTCTTAGAGCCAATCCTCTTATAATTCTGAACTCTCAGAATATTATACAACCTTACTATATTAATTTCGGTTATAAGGCCGTTCGATAAGTACTTATTGTTTATATAAGCCTAATTGTAAGTTAACTCTTATATAAATACTCCTAATAGCTATAATAGCCTAATAGAAAGTATTAAACTGATAATTTAAAGCCTAAAGATAAGAAGATTAAGTGTTTTAAGTATAACTGCTTAAGTAGATATTAAAAGGATTAAAACTTAAAGCTCTAAAGAAATATAAATAGATATCTCTATATATCTATACTACTCTTTAAGAAAATATAAATAGTATAGAAATAGATAATTGGATTTAAGCTATTAGAAATATTAATAACTTTAGGGCAGTAGTAAAAGACTATTAGAAGATTAGTTAGTTTATAATTAAACTGTATATAATATTATAAATCTAATAGTAGGTATATACTAAAAGCCTAATAAATTCTATATAGAAGGACTTTATAGACTTCTTTTAGAAATAGTATATAGACTCTAAATAGAGAGAGATTAAACTTTAGAATAATCTTATAGAACTATAGTAATACTTTAAGTAGTTACCTATAGATTACTTTAATATATAGAGAGCTATTTATACTTTCTTAAATACTATATAGCTAGAGGATAATATAATTTTAGCTTATTAATATTACTTTAGCTTTTAGCTAAAAGTAAAAAAAGAAATCTATAAAATACAGATTAATATTCTATAGACTTAAGAGTTAGCTTAAAAAGCTTAATGCCTATAGTAGTACTTTAGCCTTAGTAACTAATAATAAGGCTAGAAAAGAAGCTATTCCAGTAATAGATAAAATAGATAGTCTAAAGCACCTTAATTAGAATCTTTAAGTAGCTTATTAAAAAGAAAAACCTTTCCTTCTAGAGGCTAAAAAAGCTACTTTTTTTAATCTAAAGAAATAAAAAGTAACTATTTAGAAAGTAGAGATTGCAAACTATACAGTAAATAATCTATAAAACCCAATCTTATAGATATTTAATATTATAAGTGCAATTAATATAGTTATTATACCTCAGATTGCTTAGAGTTATAGAAAAACTAGCTGCAGGTAAAATACACTCTATACTTTAAGCTAGCAGATATTTAATCTATTAAATAATAAGTTAAAGAATTAGACTCTTTAGGAAATAAAAAGATATAAGATCTCTAATAAGAACCTTAATATTAAAACTCAAGCTAATTTCTATTAGTTAAATTATCTAAGAATAAGTATTTATCCTTTAAGTACTTAATAAAGAAGAGGTTAATATAGATATAAATATTTATATATAGGTATCTCTTATTAGTTACAGACTGATATAGAGACTAAATCTATAAGCTACTAAAAAGTAGTAAGCCTTAAGTCTATAAAGCTTTAATAGGGATATTATACTAATACTACTAGTATATTAGCTAACCTTTTTTCTAATAAACTATTAAGAGTTCTTAAGGAAAATCTAATATCTATTTATAGAAGTATTACACTCTAAGAGAGCTAGTAATCTATTTCTATCTTTTAAGACTATAAGAGATAAAGAGATTATTATTAATATCTATATATACTTATAGAGCTATATATCTATCTTACTGCAGAATTTAATATCTTTTGCTAGAGACTTAATAGATATAGAAGAAAAGGTATATATATTATATATATATATAGTATGCTCTTACTAAATAAATAGCTAATAGTTACCTTAGGTAAGACTTAAAATAAGAATATAGAAACTCTACTCTTAGAGCTTAAGTTAGAGTGAGAAACTTTCAGTAAAAAAGCTATAAAAAAGATACCTCTTCTAAATAGAGCTAAATACTTAATTAAGCTGCTTAAGAGTAAAAAACTACTATTAGAATAGATATACCCTACTAATAAGAAATAGATAGCTATTATTTATAAGTATCTCACTAAGAATATAGAGAATAAGTAGATTTATTATTCTATAAGTAGAGCTAGAGTCTTTATTCTTTTTATACCTAAAAAAAAATAGAGGGATTAAAATCTATATAGACTATTATAGTCTAAATACTATAATAGTTAAGAACTATTACTTACTGCTATTAATTAGTAATCTTTTTAATAGACTATTAGAAGTAAAGTAGATTTTAAAGATTAATATCTAGAATATCTATTATAGAATCTAAATTAAAAAGAAAAACTACTAGAAGATAGCCTTCTATACTAAATATAGATACTTTAAGTATATAGTTATACTATTTAGGCTAATTAATACTCCTATTATCTTTTAGGTATATATCTACTAAATACTTATTAAATTACTAAATACCTACTATATTATATATTTTAATAATATTATAGTATACTTACAGATATAAAAATAATATACTAAGGATATTAGAGAAATATTGTAAAAACTATAGTAGTTCTAGCTATATATAAAAACTGTTTAAATATATATTCTACTAGCAGAAAGTTAAATTCTTAAGGTATATAATTACTTAAAAAGACCTAAATATAGATCTATTAAAAGTTTAAGTAGTAGCTAAATAGCTAATATCTATTAGTATAAAAAATATCTAAATCTTTCTAAGGATTTTATAACTTCTACTGTAAATTTATTTCTAGATACTCTAAGATTATAGTACTATTAATAGAGCTTCTAAAAACTAAAAACCAGAAAATGGATTTCCTTTAGAAATTAGAATAAAAAGAGGTATTCTAAATATTAAAATCTATATTCTACTTAGTAACTATCCTAAGATATTAAAACTTAAAGCTATAAAGCTAAATAGAGATAGATATATTACTAAAGGCAGTCTTAGGTATTCTAACTTAGTTATATAGAGACTAATAGAGGCTAGTAGCATACTGGTCTAGAAAGCTCTCTAATATAGAGTATTACTAGAGTATTAAACAGTAAGAACTATTAGCTATTATTAAAAGCCTAAAATACTAAAGTTACTACCTCTTTAAGTTATTAGAAAAGTTCCTTCTATTAATAGACTATAAAGCTCTTAAGGGGGGTTATTAAAATACTAGCTAGAGATTTTTATAGAAGACTAACTAGATAGATATATAGATTAGCACTATTTAACTTTAATATTAAGTATCAGCTAGAGAAATTAAACCCAGCTAATAAAATCTCTTATTAACTAAACTATATAGAAGGGGAAGTAAAATATAATAATATACTTTCTATACTAGCTTAAAAGCTATATATAGTTAATAAACTCCCACTAGATATCTAATAAATAATTAGTAGATTGAAGGGGAGAATAGAAGTTACTAAAATATATATATAAATAGTATAGATAAGTCTGATAGGCCCTACTAAACCTTAAGTTAAGATATAGGTATTTTTATTCTAAAACTGAAATTAGAATACTACTAAGAAAAGTTAGATACTAAAAGTATTAATCTCTATTATTATAAGAAGTACTAAAAGAGCTTAAGTAATAATAGACTAAATAGAGAATATTTAGTAAGAGTAAACCTCTTATAGAAGTCTAGAGGATTTATTTAAAGCTGGAGTTATTAATCCAGAGTAATATATTCTATATTCTATTATAGAAGAGTTAATAGAGGGTAAAATAGTATTCTTATTATAACCTTCTATAAAGTTAGAAGAATTAGTCTGAAGACTATAGGCTAGAAACTAATTCTGTTAGCTACAGTTAGAGAAAGTTTAATAGGCAACTAGTAATAAGTTAGAAGAATACTATTATAATAAATAGAGTATATTCTTCTTTAAGAGTAGACTTATAATTTCTATATAAGAAGTATTAAGATTAGAAATTCTATATAGATACTATAATAACCTAAGAGCTAGGTATATAGGAGTTTAGAAGACTTTTAAGCTAATTAGTTAAAAGTTCTATTAGAATCTAATTAGAAATAATATAGCAGAATATACTGCTAGATATTAATATTGTCTTAAAATATATATACTAAGGTATAAGCCCTATAGTATATTATAATCCCTACTATTACTAGTTTATCTATTCTAAAAAATAAGTATAGACTTTATTATAGAGTTACTAAGTAGTACTTAAGCAGATAGTAAAGAATATAATATAATTCTGGTAATTATATACTATATAACTAAATTTGCAATCTTCTTATTATATAAAAAGACCTTAATAGCAGCCTAACTAGTACAGCTAATCTATAAGTATATAGAATACTAATATAGAACCCTAAAGGGTATTATTAGTAACTAAAATAAACTCTTTATAAGTTAATTTTAGGGAGATTTTATAATAGAATAGATAACTACTTAATAAATATTAACTGTATACTATCTACAGATAGATAGTTAGACTAAAAGAATAAACTAAATTATAAAAAGATACTTTTAAATCTATATAGATAACTTATTACTATAGTAAGCAGTATAGTTACTAGAGGCTGTATTTATATATAATAACAGTTACTATAGTACTATTAGAGTCTCTTTAATAGAGGCACTATATAGATATTACCTTAGAATTATAGAATATATATTCTAATATTCTAAGACTTCAGTTTAAAGAGTTATTAAGTATATTATAACTCTTTAATAAGTATATACTAAGGTATAAGAGGTATAATAATAGGCAGTAAAGTTACAGACTAAATACTATAATAAGAGATATTAAGTATAGAAATATCAGATAGAGCAGACTGTAGGCCTCTTTATAAGGAATTTCCAATTTAAATACTATAAACTAGCCCTTAAGTATATTAAGGTTACTATTACTAAAAGAATCAGAAAATAGATCTATTAGGTCTACTTACCTAAATAATATAGATATATATATAATATATTCTCAGTCTTACTTTTAGAACTATAGTTAAAAGCTTAATAAGTACTTAATAGATACTTAATAAATCTTCTTAAATTAGAAGAAGATAAAAATAAGTAGAAAGTAGAAGAAATTATAGCTAATAAGAAAATTAAAAATAATATCTTCTATCTAATAAAATAGATAGAATAGCCAGTAGAATATAATACTTAAGAACTACTAGAATACTTAATAAATATATTATAAGCAATTTAAAGGTATTACTACTAAAAGAAGTAAAATTACTAAAAGTAAAATAATAAATAATATAGCTATTACTTATAGAATATATAATAAGTATATAAACTTAGATACTATATTTTAAATACTCTAACCTAAGAATAAACTAAATACTAGAAAAGAATATAACTATAAAAATATAACTAGAGATACTTCTCTATTTAGTAAAGGTCTTATAGGTATAGCTATTACAGCAAATAGAAATACTTACTAAGTAAGTAATAGACTTTAAGTAAATAGAAATCTTAGGCAAAATAGAAGCCTTTAGCTTATAAGCTGGCAGTAATATAATATAAGGTAGTATCTATCTAGAGTGGGATGCAAATAAATTAGCTAACTTATCTTCCTCCTCCTTCTTATACTTATCTTTAATCTTCTTTTTCTCTTCTTCTTCTTCCTTCTTCTTATTAATCTCTTTAGGTAGTAAATAAATAGTAGCCTAATATATAGCAGGAAATATAGCAGGCAGATTACTAGCAGTATTATAGCAGATAGAAGAAGTATTAGTAAAAATAACAGAAGGAATAAGAGTATTATTACTATAGTACTTAAGAATAGCAGCTTTAATAGATACTGAAAAATTATTAGAATATATTAATAAAGAACCCTTAGAAGGTATAAAAGTAATAGCTATATATTTAGCTACTAATAGATAATAGAATACTAAGAGAAAAACCTAAGTCTAAATAGATTTATAACAGTAAAAAAAAGTAGTTAAGTCTAACTGCTTTTATAGCTTAGCTATAAATATACTAAATAATAATTCTAGCTAAAAATAATTAATAGTAGTAAAAATAAAAGAAATAGAAACTTACTATATAGTTAGTTTAAAGCTTAACTAACTAAAAGGAATATAATACCTTCTAATATAAAAGCGCAAAATATCTAATATCTATATTATAGATACCTATTAGGTTTTTAATAAATTTAAAAAGATAGTACTATACAGCTAAAGCTGCTTTTACAGACTGAATAATTCTCTATTATCTTAAGTTAGAGGAAGAAGATATAGTATCAGACTAATCTTAAAAGGCATATTAATTTAAATAGTTTTAGTACTATTAGATAGTATCTATAAGCTTAATAGAAATCTAAAATAGTTAGAATACTTAATAGATAAATAATAAATATTGGGTAAATACCTACTATACTATATTTCTAATTAAATATCTTATAAATAGTATAATAAGAAGATAAAGAGCTATATATATATAAATATAGAAGAAAGAGTAATACTTCTATATTAAATAGTATAAATAGAGCGTAACTCTATTCTTTATACTTTAGAATTTATTATTAGAAAATAAAAAGTCAGCTTAAAACTAAATTTTAAACTCCTCTAATATCTTTTAAGTAACTATAAGAATAGATATCTTAGTGGTAACTTATTAGATAAAGAGTAAATAGATAATAGAAAAAAAAAAAAAGAGTTTAAAAAGATCAAAAAAAGTTAAGAGACTTAAGAGAAAAAACAAAATATAATAGCAGATATACAAGATAGTATTAGCAGTGGTATTAAGAGAAAGAAGAGAAGCCAGAATCCTATACAAGCAGAAATAATAATAAATATTAACCCTAGAATTACAGGCCGACATCAGTCCGGCCGCAACTCGCCGGGCGCTCGGACCAACAATAATAACAACAATAATAACAACCCCGCCCCGCAACACACCGAGTCCGGCCGATTCCGGAGACTATATAACGACCACACAAGCTACTATATCAAGCTTCCCTAGAGGTTAATACTACGCCTCGGGACGAGGCTTGCGAGAGGGGGAGATAATTGTAAGAGTGGCGTACGGTTGCGCACCTATCTAGCTAGCCTAGCTATTAGTCAGCTAGTGGGGCCCCCTTTAAAGGGCTATCCAGTGAGTGTGGGTTCTGTACTTATTAAGTGAACGCTTTACAATATAGTTATATCTACCCTATTATATCTACTGTATCACTCTAGTGAGACTAACCCTTACAGCCAGAAAGAACTCAGTCTTTAAAATATAGGTTATAGAGTATCTAATTAACTACTTAATTTCTTAACTGTAGGCTTTTTTAAGCGGCTTAAAGCACCTAATATTAAGAGGCCAAAGTAAATAAGATAAATAAAGCAGTATATAAAGCGTAATAATATTATTCTATTTATAATATTTCTTAAAGTTAACTAAGTAGTAACTTTTATACCTATTAAGAATTAGAAGATAATAGCAACTAGTTAATTAATTCTTTATATACCGGTTAAAATACTTAAGCTACTTAAGACCTATCTTATTGTCAGTCTAGCTATTTTAAGTTATTATAATAGCCTAATTGCTTAGGAGGTTACTTTCCCAGTACTAGCTAGTAAGGTAATATTAGCCTGCAACTATAATAAACAGCTGGATTGCCTAGCCTTCTGTATTAATTGCCTGAATAACTATAACCTATTTCTGATTTCCAGGCTGAACTAATTTTAGGTTTCTATATCTATCTGCACCTATAACAACTATTCTACTTGCAATTATACCTATTATAAAGCCAATCTTATTAAAGTTATAGATATCAGCTAGATTGATACTATATTTTGCAATTATATTCTCTATAAGCTGGAACTAATTGCAAATAATAGTTAGATCTTTATATTTAGCCCTCTAATAGTTATATTTACAAAAAAAATACATCTTAAGCTTTAGTTATTGCCTGATAAAGTTAGAAGTCTAGCACTTACTAATAGATAATATATTACAGTTAGTAAGCAGTTAGTTAGCTATTTCTTTAATACTATACAGTTACAGAAGAAACTCTTATAAATCTAGGTTGAGAATGAATTAAATAATAATCTATTCCTCTAGATTGAATAGCTTATATAACTTAGGGATAATATTGCGTTGAGACTATATATCTTTCTGGTGGCGCTCTAGCTTTTTATTACAGATATAGTAGATTGATACAGTATGTTAGATGCTTAATAATAGATTGTTTTGAAGGGTTTAAAGAGCAAAAAGAATATTAGCCTTTTTATTAAATTGAGATATATTTGGTAGTAGTAAATTAATTAATTAAATAGAAGAAAGAGAGATTAAGGGATTTTTGGGATATTTACTTATCTGGAACATTCACTTATTATATATGTTAGTAAAAGTATTAATTCTTATAGCTAAATTAATTAAATAAAGCCTGCTATTCTTTTTTATAATAAAAAACTAGAGGTTATAGTAGGAGGTATAGAACTCCTTTAAAATTTTTCTTTTTATATAAATCCTTAGAAGCTTAATAACCTTTTTCTCTAGACTCTTAAGTATAAAAATACTCCCTACTTATTAGGTTTTATACTTAGTGATTTTAATAACCTATAGAGGGGCTACTATAGAGTTAATACTTCTGCACTTAGTAAAGTCCTAAGTAAGAGCTGCTTTTCTATTAAATATAATTTATATAAAGATATTTTTTTTTTTTAAGAGGTTATTTTAAATACTGTCTAATAGCTTCTTTTTATACTTACTGTAAATATAGAAACTTATCTTAATTATAGAGAATTTAGGTATAATATAGTTAGGGTACTTAAATTTCTTATTTAGTAAATTCTATACTTTCTTCTATCTTTTCTCTTTTTAGTAGGAGTTTCTATTAGAAACTAAACTATTAGAAGGAATATTATCTTAAGAGTGTATTTTAACTCTCTATCTTTTATATAGAGTGTTTATATTAATAGACTTTTAATTAGGCTTAGGATCTTACTTTAAGAATATAAGCTTATCTTTAGCTATATTAATTATTCTTTAATATATTCTTTAGTCTTTTTTAGTAATAAGACAGATAACCTTAATTACTATCTTATAGCTAATTAATCTAATTAAATTATTATTATCTTTAATATAGCAGGCTAATATCTCTAGGTTTTTAAGGAAGTTCTTAACCTTAAGCTACAGTCTGTTCTTATTAAAAAGAGAGCAGTTAGAGGTTTTAAACTTACTTTTATTATTGTTAGGCTTATTATTAAAGAGGATATTAATAAAATTGTTCTTATTATTAGTATTATCTATAGAGCTTATTAAGCTATTATCTATAAAGATAAAGTTATTAGAATTTAAATAAGTATTAATAGATAAATTAAATAGCTTAGCTTTTTATTATAGTGTTTTCTATTAAATTCCTCTAGCTATTAGTATAATAATTTATATATTATCTATTTAGTATTTTATAAGTATATTACTATCCTTAGATATATAATTAAATAATACCTTAATAGAATAGATAAAAGGTATCTTTAGAATAAAATTAATTAAGATCTTTCTTTTAAAAGCTATATATATTTACTGAAGTATTATAATATTACCTAAGTAAAGCTTTACTTTTACTACACTAAGTATTTTAATATAATTATTTAAATAAAAAGTAGTACTTATAATAGTAAGAGTATAAATTATACTATACTACTTAATAAGGTTATAAGAAATAATATTCCCCTTAGAGTCTATATTAACTATAGCTTCTAAAGGAAGTTTTTTAGAGTTATTAACTTACACTTAAATTTTCAGGAGGTTTTAACTCTATCTAATAATTCTATTACTAATAATAAAAGGTTAATTAATTCTAGTGATATTAACTATTTAATTAGATAAAATTATCTATTTTACTAAGTATCTTAGGGTCTCTATAGTAATATATTTCTGCTTTTCTTTAGTCTTAATAAGATACTCTCTAAATTTTAACTAACTTAAGTTTCTTTTAGACTTTTTTTTAAGACCTCTATAGCAGTAATACTAATTACTTTAATCTTTTAATTTAAGTTATTAAAATACTTATCTATAAAGTCTGAGATCTTAAGAGTAATAAAACTTATATATACCTTCTGCTTTTTTTCCTCTAATAACAAATTAAAGTCTACCTATATAATGTTTTTTATACCTTCTATAAGGTTATTAAATATAGAAGTAATTTCCTTTACTACTATTAGATTTAAAGTGTAAAGATCTTTAATAGAGAATTTAATTTTTACTTTCTAAATTTCTTTAATAACTTTAGTAATAGCTTCTATAATTTAATCTCTAAAATCTTTTTTACAAAAAGATACCTAAAAGTAACTTTAAGTTTATATAGGTATATCTTTAGTAACAGTCTTATTTATTAAGAGTATATTTATTATAGCTCTTAAAGTTTAAGTAGTATTTCTAGAGGTTTTATCTTTATTATTCTTAATATATAGTCTCTTATATTTATTAGTAGTAATCTTTAGTAGGTTAGTTAAAAATATTTAATTAGATAGTTTCTTATTTTCTTCTATTAATACTATATTAACAGTAAAGTTACTTTATATTTTTCTATTTTTATACAGTAAAAACTCTTAAGAGGTATTAAATCTAACTATAGAAGGGAGTTTATATAGATAATCTAAGTTCTTATCTATAAACTTATCTATTAGTTATTTTTTATTCTTTAAGGCTTTCTATAAGCTATTAGATATCTATTGCTTTTTTATTTTCTTTAGAAAGAAAAACTCTATTAAGCTTAAAAACCTTTTAATCTAAAGAATTAAAAGTCTTTAAATATATAAGTTTTATTGGAATTAAAACACTAAATAAAATAGTATAAAATATTCCTTAGTTCTATTAAGTTAGGCAGAACCTTTATAGGTATTATAATTAGTATATTCTTTCTTTTTATTAAACTTAAAATTAAAGTAGTTATAAGTACTATACTTAGTCTTCCTACAGAAGAAATATTACTAACTACTTATAAAGATATTAATAGAAATAGACTTATTGCTAAATAATTAATTAAATATTACTAAACTTATTATTAATCTTTATCTATTTAAATTTCTCTATATATAGTAGTTAATCTGCTTCTGTATTTAGTTTACTTTTTTATTATTTTTATTTATATTAATTATTAATTACTTAATCTTTTAAATTTACTAGAATATTTAGTCTTTAGGAGTAAGCTTTTCTTACTTCTTCTTAAAAATTATAAGTAAGGGTACTATAAGCAGTATACTGCTTTAGGTGTTTTTTTATATTTTTACAGCTTTAAACTATTAGACTAGAAATAATAAGTGCTATTAAGTGCTTTTAGTATAAATACTAATCTATCTATTAATAAAAAACTTAATTCTATTGTAAAGATTATAGTACCTTATTATTCCTATATCTATAGGTAACTTATTTAGACTCTTATAGAGGCTCTATTAAATACTAAAAGGTATAGTATTAAAGATTATTTTAGATTGAGTTACAGACTAACTCTAATAATTAAAGTTAATCTTCTAGTAAAGAAAAGTATAGTTATTAAGCTACTTAATAATAAGAGGGTAATCTTCCTCTAGTTATTCTGTATTCTTCTAAATAAGCTAGTTATTAAATAATTATTTTTGGTTTTTATCCTAATATTTAAACTTATTAAGTAAGTTTACTTAAGCTTAAACTTAAGGTAGAAATTCTATATATCTTTTAATTTATAAGGAAATAGTCTTAACTATATAGAAGTTAAAATAGTTATCTTAATTATTCTTACTTATATACTAACTATCTATATAATAGTTATATTATTATAAGAACCTTATAATATTATAGCTATTAAACTTATTATTAAAAGGGACTTATAAGATAGAAGCCTTAAAGTATTTAGTAGTTAAAATAGTAATTATATTAGTTATCTTCCTTATATTTTCTTTATATCTATTAAATTACTTATATAACTATTTAACAATCTTAAATATATATATGTATATATATATCTATTCTTATTATAAGGGGCTGTCTACTTTAGACTACACCCTAGGCCTATAAGTAGGGCCCTAAGATTACAGCTTTTCCTAACTGTCTTCTACATACAGTCTAACCGGGCTGAGAGCTCGGCGAGCCCCTGGCGACCCGGGCCCAAAAGCCTCCCTATTCTATACGTAACATCCTAGAGCCCTAATATTCCATACCTCCAATTCAACACGCCCCTTTAGCTTGAAGGCATCACCTTTAGGCTAACCTCTGGAATTATAAGGGCTTCCTTTTCTTCCTCCAATTCCTGCTTCCTATTTTAGGCCAGTCTTACTAAGAGGTCAGCAAGCCTTAGCTGCTTAATAAAGGTCTTAAAGCTTTCCTACAGAAGGCTCTTTATAAAGCCGTCAGCAAGCAATTAGACTGACAGAGTATAGATAATATCGATCCGGCCTTATGTAACTTCCTGCCGAAGCCAGTAGTTATATATATCAATATACTGTAGTTTCGTATGCAGCTGGATAAGCTCCTTCTTAACTTGCCGGATAGTCTATTAGTTATCACATTAAATAGTTACTTGCAAAGGAGGAGCGATTCCTCGCCGAGCAGTCAGTAATCATAAGTCGATATATAGAGATAAGATTAGACAGCTTACAAAGAGAGCCTCCTTAGCTGCTTACAAGAGAGCTAGTAACTCTGCCTCTATTGTTAATGTTGTGACTGTATCTTGCTTATTTGCTCTCTATGAGGTCATCCCGCTGAAGAGGGTTATTGCGAAAGCCTATAAGCTCTGACAGTCCAGCGAATTGTCTGTAAAACTAGCATTAAACGCCACCGAAAGGCCGTTGTCTCCGCTGCCGGACTCAGCCCCATATTGCAAGGAAAAGCCTCGTGTTTGTAGGAGATACCAGAGGACCCGATCTGCAGCTTTATGATACTTAGGGCCTGGGTTCTGGTTGAATCATACTAGTCTGCTAGCTGTAAAGGCAATATCTAGCCGAGTTATAACCGCAGCGTATATAATTGTCCCGACCTTCTGTTAGTATAGGTTAATAAGTTGTGGGGTCGTCTCACAGTTAGTAGGAAGGAGCTCTTCAAGAGCCATTAGGGTCTTATACCTAGGATTTAGTGAGGAATCGGCGAGCAGTCAGCGTGTCTTATCGATATATACTGACTGGGAAAGCCACAGCCATCAAGTTACTCGGTTATAGATAACTTTAATGCCTAAAAACCAGTGCAGAGGCTTTCCTCCCTCGATGTAATAGAGTTTGAAGCTTAAGGATAACACTGGGTTTTCAATATTCAGTTAGCATTTCCATATAGATATCTTCATTAAAATCGGCATATATAAAGGCATTAACTGCATTATATTGCAACATCTCATAGTTAAAGCGGTTAGCTAGACCTATAAGCGTTCGAAATAACATCCCAGCTAAGGTAGCTGCATAGATATCTCGCTCGTCCTTCAGCTGCTAATCGCTACAGATTACTAACCGTGCCTTAATCTTGACGAAGCAGCCGTATTTATCCAGCTTGTATATATATATACCAGTGACAACTAAGTACTTGGCAACTGCCTGCTGCTGCCTTAGCGACTTCAACCTATAAGCCTGCTTCCTTATAGCTCTATAAGTGGGAGGTTTTAGCTGCAATTAGCTGGTCTCTATATAGATGTTTATCTATCTGAGTATGAGAGCTGGGAAGCCGCTCTAACAAACACTACAGTATTCCGGCCAGTAGCCTTTCCGTAAGGGGTTTTTCCCCTCTACATATATAAGTATCATTATATGTGCAGTTAAAAGGGCAAGTTAAGCTTCCCCCTACTAACTTCAGTAAGGAGCTGGCTAGACTACCTCCCTTAGTCTAATAGGAGTATCTATAATACTTTAGCCCTTACAGGCTGCCCGCTAGGAATGCGGCCTTAAAAGACGTTCTTAGTGTCACCCTTTTAGGGACAACTCAGCGAGCCTTCGCTAGCTTTATTCCTCTGGTATCATTACCATCCAGCTGCCCCTGCCCCTCTACGTCTAGGCAAGCAGCTAAAGCGTGGAAGAAGGCTGATAGAGGTGAATCTGAAGGCATAGGAAAAACCTCAAACTTAAAGATAGTATAGATATCCTGCTCAGCGGGCTCTCGCAGGGAACTCAGTTGCCTATCGCTGTGTACAGCGGGCGTTATTGTAGAATTCGCAGGCCTATTACCAGCATTCTCCTATTCTAGACTACTAGAGCCTGGCAAAATCTCATCTGGTTTTTTATTAGGTAGTTATAAACACCATACTGAAGGCAGCTCTATTACTGCAAGTAGCTCTTAAATATGTTTCTTAATAGCTTCTAAGTCTTCCTTTAGTAAATTATCCTAAAGAGTCTCTAAATACCTATTAAATAGCTGCTATTTATTAAATATTATATCCTATAATATAACTACTTTCTTTAACAGTAAATTCTAAATACAGAAGGAATTACTTAATATATAGCTAACTAGAAACCTAATTCAGGCTTATAGGGTCTGCCTTTAAAGGCAGTTATATTAGAGTTATATATCTGCAGTCAGTATAAAGGCCTTATAGCTATATAATTGCAGGTAAGATAGGTTAGGTTTTACTATACTATTAATACAGTATTATAAGTAAAATATTTTATAAAGAGACTTCTACCCCCAGTAAGCACTCAGCAAGCAGTTATAGAGATAGATAGCTATTTTAATTATTTCCAGCTAGAGGTATACTGGAAGCTTAGCTGCTACCCGTATTATACAGCTTTTCTCTATAATAACTGCAGTAATACACTCTATACCCCCATTCTAAGCTTAAGTATTTAGCGCTAATAGCTTATATCTAATACCTATTATCTCTATTTCAACAGCTATTTAGCAGTAGATTGTTAAGAGCTTATTATTATATTTAAAAAATCTTAACTGTAGCACTATATTATACCTCTATTATCTTAATAAATATTATAAGAGCAGTTCAAATTGTAGGTATTAACTAGTTAGTTATATAGTAGTCCTATATATACCTAGAGGCTCAGTCTACTATAATCCACACAGATATATAGCCTCTATAGCTAGTCTCTATTAAATAGAAATTAAGAGTAATTTACTCTCTAGGCGCTGCCTTTATATTAGCTTCTTACAGAGTGCAGCAGACTATTCAGCAAGCCTTCACTATACTGTAAGTATTACAGTCAATTATTATAATCCTTTTAGAGCCTTAAGAGTTATCTAGCTTCAGCCTAACGCCCTAAGTAGCATTTATAAGGTACCTGAGGACATCTAAGCCTGGGTGGCTAAGCTGCTAGTGCTATATATATAAATCCCCTTAAAGGAGCTGGTATTAAATCTATAATATATATGTTTAAGTGCAGCATAAAAGCAGCAAACAGTTAGCAAGTAGTGCCTGAGGTACTAGCAATTCACTATTATCTGTAGCGATATATTTAAGGACTTGTTATCTGTAGAGCTTTTTAATCTCTCTAAGGTAGCTGCTATTAGCTCTGTGTAGGCAGTTATTGCCTGATTTTATATCCCACTAGAACCTCTATTTTCTTAGCTGTAAAAAGAATATCAGGTTTAAAGTTAGGGCCCTACAGTATGTAATGTTAAATAGTTAGAGAGAAGTCAGCAAACTGTTAGCAGCTTATAGAGTTATTATAGTATTACTATAGCTATCAATTGGGACTGGCTCCATTCCTAACTACAGGAAGTCTCCTATTAGAGTGGCTCTAAGGTTATATATTCGTTTAGTATCTCTAAAGATATAAATTGACGCCTCTAAGTTAAGGAGGTAACTCTACTGTAGTAGATAGATCTTAGCGACTATTAGGCATATATTCGCTTATGCCTTTCCCCAATAGAAGCTTAAGATGTAGTATTATTGTGAGTCGGTTAGGGTAAGCTGCTGAATTCGGTCTGCAACTCTATTGATATTGCTATTAATACGTTCCTTTACTATCGCTTCTGCAGCCTTATTTAGTCTCCAGCCGCTATAGCATAAGGCAGGGAAAGTGTAGTAGCACTTCAGAAGAGAGTGCCTGCAGCTTAGGCAGGCAAGGCATTTCATATCTAAAATATTAGTATCACTTCATTCCCTTCTCTTTCCGCAGCCTCTCGCCAAGGACCCGCCGGCGTAGCCCTAAGGAATATAGAATACTCTAAGAGCAACCTTTCTACATTGCAGAAGGTCCAGGCTGTCTGCAATCACTTAGCGAATAGCTGCTATAACTGCCTAAACTAAGAGGGTATTCTTAATTGCACTATCTGTCTTTAAGGTATTATATATATTAATCTATAACTTAAGAGGTATACCTCTAAGGGCTCTGACTAGGTCTTTAAACTACTGGCTTGCCTCTATTGCTTTTTGTAACTTAACAGTCTAAGCCTCTTTAATTGCGATTTCTCAGAGAGCAAGCTACTTACTAATTGCCTTATATATCATTATATAATATTAAAAGTGGTTTTACTAGGAGTTTGCAAAGGGTTTAGTAAGCTCTTTAGACTCTTTTGTTATAGGTATATACAAACTTAGTCTGTAGAGTCTATACCCAGTTAGCTAGGGAGTTATTAGCTTAGCAGTTCTATTAATAAAGAGAAACTGAGATACTCTCTTTAATTCAGTTTTAGATACTATCTAGACTCTTCTTTATCTTCTTATACTGCCTCTTATAGTATTTATAGTTAGCCTATATTATATTATAGGTTAAGAGCTCTTTCTCTATAAGGTCTATTATATCTAATACTTAAAGGGCTAAATTCTTACTAATTACTAAATAAAGATCCTTTAAATTAATCTCTATACTGACAGCTATAATAATTATATCAGTGGATATAGAGCTAGAGGTTAGAGACTCTATAGTTACACTTATAGTGGCCCCTTTTCGCTTGTAAAAGTCTGTAATTACTAGAGGGGTCAGCTTTATAAGATATAGCTTAAGCTTATTTATCTTTTTTAAGTTAAGATATTTCTAAAGGTCTTAATTTAAGACTTTTATCTTAAGAGCTAAAAACTAAGGAATCTAGTTATTACTTATAGTAAGCTTAATAGTTATTATTACACTAAATACTTAGTAAATAGTTAGCAATCTAAAAGGGAGAGGTATATAAGTAGTAAGAGTATATAGTATATATCTAACTGTTAATTATTAGATTGCTTATATAACTATTTAACAATCTTAAATATATATATATATATATATATCTATTCTTATTATAAGAAGCTATTTACTTTAGACTATACCCTAAGTCTATAAGTAGGGCCCTAAGATTATAGCTTTTTCTAACTATCTTCTATATACAGTCTAACTAAGCTAAGGGCTTAATAAGCCTCTAGTAACTTAAGCCTAAAAGCCTCCCTATTCTATATATAATATTCTAAAGCCTTAATATTCTATACCTCCAATTTAATAATATTAATTTATTCTAATAGATATCTCTAATACTATTAAATCTAAATTAACAGTTATATTATCTATATCTATTTAATTAAATAATCTAAATAAGTTACTTAAAGTAGTAACTTCCTCTAGTATAATTTAAGAAAATAAAGATAGATTAAAGATAATACTCTTACAGTTCTTTAGGTTTTCTAAAGTAAAGGTTAGTTTATATTAAATAGTATTAAATAAATCTGAGTTTAATCTCTTTACTATTAAAGGCTTATAGTTACTATAAGGCTTCTAAGTAGGTAGATAGACCTTACTAAAGCTATCTAAAGAACTTAAGTTAGAGTTTATAGATAAACTGAAAAAGAGTCTTAAAGAATTATAAATAAGAGAATTAAAATAAAAAGATAACAGTAAATTGTTATTACAGTAAAGGTTGTAAAGATATTATTAGTTATTATATTAAGTAGTGTTATTATTTTTCTTTATAGAAAGAAGCAGCTTTAAGCTCTTTTTATATTCTTACTAACAGTATAACTTAACTACTACTATAATAATAACTTAGTCTTTAGTAATAAGCTAAATAATAATTATAATAATAATTATTATCTATTTATAACTAAATATTCAGCTAAATACCTCCTCTATACAATTAGACTGCTATAAAGAATTATAGTAGTTAATGTTGGATAGAAAGCTATTTAGACTACTATTTATACTATTAAATTACTGGGATTTAGGTTTTAGAATTAAACTGATTTAATTTCCTCTTTTTCTTTTTATATTCTACTAATAAGGCTCTCTATATACTAAAACTGAAATTACATTAAAAGTAATATTATTATATACTTCTTTAGTTAATATACTGGCTTTTTCTCTATACAGAAAATATAAAAGTTTTTCAGTATCTATTAGTATTAAGCTATTAACTGTTATCTAATTAAACAGTATTAGCAATAGTAACTTAACTGCTATAAATTGTAGTTATATAATTGTTTTAAGAGTCTAGTAATACTCTAACTTCTAAAGGTTAAAAATTTCCTAACTCTCTCTGCTTTTTAGCTATATATATACACTTTAGCTGTTAATACTAAGAAATAAGAGTTCTTAGGGCAGCTGAAAAGTGCTGCTACCTCTAGAAACCAGATATATCTGTTTCTAAATCTTTAGTTAAGATACTTCTAATTGCTAGCTGTAGAACTAGCTTCTTTCTATATTAGTTTTCTATTACACTCTACTGTAACCTCTAAATTAAGTGGAGGGTGGGGATAAAAGACTCTAGAAATATACAACCCACCTAAAAGGCAGCTTTAATAATAACTAAAGGCATAATATATCTACTATAGTAGATAGAGGTTAAGACTAAAGGCAGGAAAAATAGATTAAATAAATAAAACTGATAACTACTGTATTTAGTACTATTTAATTAAATAGTTTACTAAAAAAAACTTAGAGAAAATAGGCTGGAAAGACTGTAAATTAAGCTGAAGACTAATTATAACTGAGGATATAGCCAGATAGCTATTCTAGTAACTGTCTTATAAGAGGGATAATTTCTACTTACTGCTATCTATATATTTTAAGCTTTTTTTATGGGCTCTAATAGGTCAGGCTACTAGTTTCTATACTGTGCAGCCTTTTCTATTAAAGAAAGCTGTAACAGTTTTAGCTTTAGCTGCAGTAAGAATCTAATTAAATAACTAATATCCCTAAAGACTGTAAATTTCTTACTTAATAAATAAACTAAATACTGGAATAATATCTTTAATACTATATTAACTATAAATAGAATAACTAAATTAAAAAGCTTCTAACTATACAGCTAAACTACAATATATCAGTATATAAAAGTATAAAGCTTACTTTAGTATATACTAACTTTAGATTTACTTTTAATACCTACTAAATAAGTTGAGATAAATTAATTATTCCTAAAGTTATTCTTATAATAGAAAAATTAAAAAATCTATTGTAACAGACAGTAAGAGACACTTAGGCTAGCTAGTTACTAGTAGGGATATCTCTAGGGTAGCCTAGATAAGGTTAAAAGGGGAGGTTAGGTCTATCACTAGGGAAAAATCATCACTCTTTTCTTTTATTAGAGATTCTTCTAAGAAGTTAGAGAGGCCAAAAGGGCTTAAGGCTGCTAGGAAGTCTATTAATTCATTACCTCTATTTTTAAGAGATTTATTTAAGTCTATTTTAACAGTCACTATAATTCTTATTCTGCCTCTATTTTCAACCTCCCTTAGATATCGAGCTGCTGCAGGCTCTATTAATATCTTGCCAGTGAACTTTCCTGCAACCGACTTAATATTCTATCTTATTAGATGCTTCCCTACCAGGAGATATAAGCCTCAGATTGATTCAACCTTATATATATAATCTAGTATAGCTTTGGGCTAACTAGTTAAGATACCTATATAATGATCCTCTATATATCTCCCCTAGGGTAAGTTAATAAGTTAGGTGTTATTTCTGTCTCTTTTTACTGCTAAACTATATAAAGAAATAAAGACTAAACTTAAATTTGTTAGAAACTAAATAAAAAAATACTATAACCTAAAAAAAATAAAGAGACTATTCTTTTAGAAGGAAGATATAGTTCTTCTTATAATAAAAAATAATAAAAATAAAATAATAAAATAAAAAACTGAACTATAAATATATTAGCCTCTATAAAATTATTGAAAAAATCTCAGAAAATAACTACTAGTTAGACTTACTACTAAAAGTTAGACTTTACTCTATCTTTTATATCTAACTTCTTAAGAATATAGAAAATACTATTATAGTTAAGTTTGGCAATAAATATAAGATAGAAGTTAAAAGCCTTAAGAAATATAAAGTTAAGAAGATTCTTAAGTAATAAAGAATTAATAACTAGACTGAATATCTTATTAAGTAGAAAAACTACTCTAAGAGTAATAACTAGTAGGAACCAGTAAAAAATATTACCTATATATAATATTTTCTAAAGAACTTTTACTAAAAATATTAAAAGAAGGTAAAAATAAATTACTAAAATTAACAGAATACTAATTAATAATATTAGTATAAACTAGTAACTAAATATTAATAGTAGCTTCTAGCTCTACTTATTCTAAAGCTTCTAACTCCTCTAAAAACTTTAAACTACAATAAGTTATCTTATAACTCTAAGTAACTAAAGATTAATACTAATAGTAAGTATACTTTAGAAGATCTAGAGATTAATTAAACTTAACTTAAGCAGCCTAAAGAGTAGCTTACTTCTTAAGAAACTTCTCCTCTAACTCTAACTTCTTATTACTAAAGCACTTTACCTTAAAAATAACCTAAGTTATTATTCTTATTTTAGTAAAAATAATAGAACTAGGCCTAAAAACTAAACTTATATAAATAAAGAGAAATACTAATTTCTATTATAAGAATAACTCTTATTAGTATAAAAACTATACTTTTTAGAACTATTATTCAGTATTTTGTATATATACCTATAGGTAATATAATAAGAATAAGGTATTACTTTAAAATTAAACTCCTTAATAGTAACAGTAAGAACTAATAAGGCAGGCTGTCTGAAACTCTTAAGCTAGCTGGTCAGACAGCTAAGCTGGCTGGATTCAGCTTATATTCAGTTTACAATCTAGGCTGATAGCCTAGCTTAAAGATAGAATACTAGTGAGGTGGGTTATCTAAGACTCTTAAAGTCTAGAACTTTAGACTAGCTAGCTGCTAGAGCAGCCAAGCTGGCTGGAATCAGCTTGTATTCAGACTGTTATCTGACTAGACTTCCAGCCTAACTTTAAGACAGGACATAAAAAGCTATTAAGCAGCCAGCCAGCTAGAGGAATCATCCATCAATCATCCTTTCTTTTCTTAAGAGATAGCAGGACTAAAGATATCTGAATTTCTTTCTTCTTTAACTTTATTAATTGCTTTAACCCCTCGGCGAGACTTTACTGTCTGCTGCTCGGATTAACCTATTTGCCTTACCAACCTGACCTTTCCTGTGGTTCGAGCAGTCAGCAGTCCTTCTAGCAGCTTTCTTATTGATGCCCTTAATAGGCTACCGATTTAGGGTTGTTTTCTTCCTCTTTGTCCCTTTTGCCTGCTAAACTAATAAGTTTACAGTAGAAACTAGAACTTTAAAACCTTCTATAGAAGCAGCTAGAATTAATTTGCTTGCTGTAGACTTAAGGATATTGCAGGATCTTAAGAGACACTTTAAGATTTAACTGGATATTCTGTTAGTATACCAGAATAATTAAAAAAGCAGGTTGGGAATACACCAATATATACACACAAAAAACAGTCTTAAAGATAGCTATAAGATATAACTAACAGAAGGGGAGATATTATATTACAGCCCGGGTTAAAACTAGACAGTTATAACTGGCAGAACTATAATATACCTACTTTTTTACCTAATATAGATTCTAAACTCACCCTGTATAAGTAAGCCAGAATGTCTAACTTACTTACCCTCAATAAGCTATAAGATTTAACTTACTCTCACTTAGTAAGCCTATATAGATACTATTAGTATATAGATACTTATTTAGCACTTTTATAGATAGATAGCCTTACTAGCTATTAATACACTTAGTTATATTAAATCTACTATTCTACTATTACCAGACTGTAACCTATATTACTCACTATAATATTCTAATCTACTTAATTATAAACTACATGCCTTAGATTTACTCTATACCCCTAGGTTAGACCTAACTGTTATATAATAGATCTAATATCTAAACTAATATCCTTAAAAAAGTCCAGCAGGTTAAATCCTAACTATTTAACGATCTAGCAACCTAAAGCTATAATCCTATTAGCGTTATATTAGATAACACTATCTATTAGCTTTTCCAGCTAGCTATAATTAACTGGGCTCTTATTTTGCAGCTATTTTACGACTATTTTATCCAGCAAGTATTAAGTAAGTAGAATAAAGTGAATCTTACGAAAAGTAGCTCTATTAGGAAGGGGGGCCAGAATTCTATTCTTTTTGAAGAAAGAGAACCGGATTTCAAGCAGCAACTAGCGTATACTCTAGGCACTCTGCAATATCCTACTAGACTTTCAGCTAGTAGTTAAAGCCTTAAAGGGCAATAGACAGAAGAAACACTAAAAGTAAGGTTAAGAAGATAAAATTAAGCTTCTATTATCCAGTAAGTTCTAGCTGGATAGAGTCAGTCTGTAATTAGTATAGCTAACTAAATTACAACTTAAAGATACAAGCTGAGATCTTCTTTATACATACAAATATCTTCTTAAGTCCCTTAAATCCGCTAAAAAGATTGCTATTAGCCTCTCTGACTCTAGGTATCTCGCCGTTAATATTAACCTAGGCTGGATAAAAGCTCAATAAGTATTATTAATATCTTAATAACAGTCCTATAATCTACAGTATAGCAGCTCTCTATCCTACTTACCGCTAGGTATTATTTAACGATCTATAGGGTGATGATGCTAAGCGGCAGATATAGATTATTAAAGCTAAAGTAATTATTCAGGATCTATAGGAATATAAATACAAGAATTTATTTTCTAAAGATTAAAACTCTAATTTACCTGCAAGTAAACATCTTAAATCCCCAAGGAATAAGTTTACAGCTTAGCGTAACAGCAAATAAGAGCTAACTCTTCAGAATCAGTCTATTAATAAGTCTGCCAGAGTATCTCTTTTGTTATTATACAGAGGGTTAAATCTCAATAAGTACAATCAGTAGCAACACAATATCAACGATTCTGACGCCCTCATTACTGACCTATACGAATACTGGCACACCAGGCAGCTCAAGTACCCTAAATTAAGTAGGATAGCCCTGGATTTACTGACTGTAGCCCCTATATCAGCAGAGTGTAAGAGGTTATTTTTAGTGGTAGGGCAGATGGTTATAAGGCTTAGAAATCAGCTAGATACTTCAACTATCGGTATATGCCAGACTTTACGCAGTTAGCTACGTGCAGGATTGATCGGGCAGTTAGATTAGATACTAACAGAACCTTCGAGGGAATGATAGCAATATGCCAGGGGTTGAGTTATGCAAGGGAGTAAGTCCCTTGTTCGTCATGTGGAAATCCTTTCCATATTGTGGATTTATATCTATAATGGATCTATATCTATCTATTTCACCGCTGTGATCTTAGTTATCATCCACATCAATTCCATATCCTCGAATGTGTAGTGGAGTGTAGTGGCTTTGAACCCTGCACATAATCCAGCACCTATCTTCACTAATCCCAATGCCGGAGAGGCAGTGAGTAAATAGCATGTTAGTGCTTTCAGGTGATAAAACAGGACTCTTGAAAGAGATAGAGCCAGCATCCGTCAAGAGGCATGAATTCTGAGGGTCAAATTGCAGTTGAGAGGAGGAAATGCCCATTACTTCTTGAATGCATACGCCATCATCAACGCGCTAGAGCCGGATAGTCTTGTCGTGAGAGGCCGACGCTACAAGAGTCGAGTCGGGCGAGAAGGCTACAGATATTACCCACTCAGTATGGCCCTTGAGCTCTTGGATGCATACGCCATCATCAACGCGCCAGAGCCGGATGGTCTCGTCGGAAGAGGCCGATGCCATAACGGTCGAGTCGGGTGAGAAGGCTACTGATGTTACCGACCTGGTATGGCCTTCCAGGATCTGTTGGCATTGGTCCCAATTGTCTTCTGGTTCTGGTGCAAGAGATATCCACTTTGGAATCTGGTGATTTTGGAAAAAGGCCTTTTGCACAGCACTATTCCTTAGCGTAAAGGCAAGAACTGAGGAGTATATCTAAAGAGGTGTAGAGTCTATTGTTAATATGTTGATAAGGATGAATTGCTGTATATCTTAGAGAAAGTCTATTAATCTTTTACTCTCTTCTAACTGAAATCTTATTAGTATATCTAGTCCTCTACTTCTTAATACCTACTTACCTTATAAGCTGTCTATAAGTCCTAAATAATAATAAGGCTTTTTAAAACTCTTTTAATAAGAGTTAAAACTTCTAACTAATAGAGAAAATACTGTAGTAAGAATTTATAGACTGCTCTATTATTGTCAATATATATATTAGCTTGTTATATATAATAAACCCAATAAAGATAAGTATATTATACCTCTAGAAGGATATATAAACTGATTTTTTAGGGGCTAATAGATAAACAGTCTATTTCTAGCTGTTTGAGTTTGTATATATCTATTTCTAGGGATTTATTTATAACATTAAGGCAGTATATTACCAACTAATTATAAATCTATTTCTTATCTATTTAGAATAAATACTTATTGCACTCTTTAGGGTTAACTAGAAAGTTATAAAAGGAGAGATATAGTATTCTAACAGAAGACTTTTCTAATAAAGAGATCCTTAGAACGAAATAAAGTAGATCTAATTAGTTATTAATTATCTCTTTTAGTATATTAAAAAGTTATTTAAGAGTAGATATAAAGAGAGAGTTTTTTTAGAATTATAATAGATCTAATAATATATTAAAACTACTTAATTAGATTATTCTACTGCTAGTTCTTAATACTATTAATTAGTCTATTAAAAATAGAAAGATATATAGTATTAAGTTATAATATCTAGCTTTCTTTTTAAAGTTATAAAATTTCCTCTAATTATTAATTAAGATTATTAAATCTACAATTAGAAAGAAAATAATAAATTATAGTAGTAAAAATAAAGAGAGAAATAGCTATTTTTACTAAATATTAAATATTTTCTTTTTTAGGCTAGTTAAGTAATAGATATTAATCTTTAAATATAAATAAATTATATTTAATTTTAATTTTTATAAGCTTATAGTTAAAAAATATAGAGATATTATACTTAATAATACTAAATAGTATTTTATAAAGTATAAAATATTAATAACATACTTAATAAGTAAGTGTAATAAATAAGTAAGTGTAATATTTATACTATACAGCTAAAAGAGCAAACTTTAAATTTTCTAAAACAGGCTATATAATTTATAAAAATATAAAGAAATTAGTTTTATATATTTAACTAAAAAGAAAACTATATAGTATTTCTTTTAGATTTCTAAAAAAAAGTCCTTTATATAAATATAGCTAATTATACAGTGCGAATAAGTTTTTTTTAATTAAGCTTATAAAGAACTTTTTTTAAAAATCTATAAAAAACTTATATTTAATATCTTATTTATAATAAATCTTATATTAAAGTTTCAGCTATTTTAAGTTTATTTTAAATTTTAGAGAACTTTTTAAAGAAATTAAATTTTAAAGTATAAATACTAAGAAATCCTAAAGTGTTACACTTACTTATTTATTACACTCACTTATTAAGTATATTATATACCCTTTATAATATAAAAGCTAAATTAAATAGATAGCTTTAGCCTACTTATAATAAAAATCCTTAATTTTAAAAACTGTAAATTTATAGTTAAAGAGAAAAAATTAATAAGAAGTTTAATATCCTTATCTCAGTTATATTCATTAAGAGTATTAATAATAACCACTAAGAAAACTAATCTCTAAGTATCTTAAGATATATCTCCTAGCAGCTATATAATAAGCCTCTTAAATTGCTCTTATACTGCTTTTCTAGCAATATAAGGATCAGTATCAATAGCAGCCTTAATATATAGGGGCGATAGCTAGTTCTCTCTCTGCCAACTGAGCTACAAGTATTATAAAGAACTTAGCTAAGCTTCCCCAGTTAGCCTCTCCTCTCTTAAAGAAGAAGCTCACACTAAGGCAGCCTGAGCTTACAAAAGACTGAGCAACCATACGGGATATTGTAGACTTTCCCGTGCCAGCCATACCGTTAAGCCAAAAAATAGCCTTCACAGTAGGGTCCTTAGCCCATTTCTGTATTTGGCGGAGGAGGTCGACCCAGGTATTTTGCAGGCAGGTCGGGTTACATTCCTCAGCCCGAAAGTCATAGCTTGCCCCTTCGGCGACAGGGAGTCGGCCGAGAGTGGTTCTCTGGTCGGTGTCAAGAATGATCGCACTGAACTCCAATCTCGTTAGCCTAGTGCGTCAGAGGGACGAGAGCATATTAATACTGACGTCTGGTCAACTTGAAATGCTGAAGAGATGGCCTCAGTGCACCGCTGGAGGCCTTGGATAAGTGTTTCAACCTCCTTGCTTTGAAACGGCCACTTCATGGCACCTAAGCCTGCATTTTTCCCAGATGTCGTCAGTCCAAAGGCAAGCAGTTCGTCCAGCCGTCGAAGTTGGGCCTCGCTGTTTCCCGTTGCGACAGAGAGTGCCCTGGAACCCTTGAGCCCTTGCACCCTGCGGGCCATTTAGTAAATCGTCAGCGTTCTTCAACGCTAAATGTAGGCGGGTTGCTTCTTGGGATAGTCGCGCTTTGTCGTCTTTAGCGTGTTTGATGTCCTGGGCGTACTGCACGCAATGCCTAATCACATTGGCGGACAACTCAACGACTGCGATGACGTTGGCAGCAACACTGAGTACATCCATCCTGGCCAGGCGATAAACGTACGTGCTGCTGCTGTCATGGGACATGTATTAGAAAAGGCTTTTACTCTTGCCCGACCGTGGAAAGTAGATGAGGGGTCAGCAAGGCTCTGTGACGGCTGCCTGTGTGATTTCCATTGTGATTGGATGAAGATGCATGTACCACTTAGAATGGCATTGTGAACTGCTTAACATTCGCATATACTATTTTAAGACTCCCAGGCGGTGGTTAGAGGGAGTGTAAATTCACATTTCAAATGGGACGGCCTGTTCCTAGCACTCAAATTTAGATTTACCAGCTATTATCTATGCCGTCAGAAAATTAGTCAATCAGTCTAAGGTAATTACTCAGACAAAATGCAGTCTCGCCTACGACGCAGGTCAAGTGGGTGTGTGACTCAAGTCCTCCGCTGCCACCTATCATAGTAACACCCTCCTCACTGGACTATCCTCTTGACTGTCCCCTTCTTCTCAACCACCGACCAGCCGAGAGCGAACACCCGGGGTCACGACCGCCAATTCACTTAGGCTGAAATTCGATGTCATTAGATCTAGCAGATCAGTCTCCAGTCGAATTGCCACCGCCATCCATAAACGTTAGCTAAGCAACACTCGTCCGCTTTCTTGGGCTTCCATTTGCCACGGCTTAGGTGTATAAGTGAGAGCGGGCAGCATGTGGTGGGCGGGGAGGTGGTTAAGGTCTTATTCGAGCAGCCTCGCGACGTTGGCGTGGCCTTTCACGACGGCCATGTGCAGCGGCGTCCGCCCGCGGCCGTCCCTGGCGTCCTTGTCGGCGCCCAGCTCCTTGACGAGCAGCCTCGCGACGTCGGCGTGGCTGTTTGCGGCGGCCAGGTGCAGCGGCGTCCGCCCGCCGCCGTCCTGCGCGTCCTTGTCGGCGCCCAGCTCCTTGACGAGCAGCCTCGCGACGTCGGCGTGGCCGTTCGCAGCGGCCCAGTGCAGCGGCGTCTGCCCGCCGCCGTCCTGCGCGTCCTTGTCGGCGCCCAGCTCCTCGACGAACAGCCTCGCGACGTCGGCGTGGCCCTTCTCGGCGGCCCGGTGCAGCGGCGTCTGCCCACCGCCGTCCTGGGCGTCCTTGTCGGCGCCCAGCTCCTTGACGAGCAGCCTCGCGACGTCGGCGTGGCTGTTCTCGGCGGCCCAATGCAGCGGCGTCTGCCCGCCGCCGTCCTGCGCGTCCTTGTCGGCGCCCAGCTCCTTGACGAGCAGCCTCGCGACGTCGGCGTGGCCCTTCGCGGCGGCCCGGTGCAGCGGCGTCTGCCCGCCGTAGTCCTGCGCGCCCTTGTCAGCGCCCAGCTCCTCGACGAGCAGCCTCGCGACGTCGGTGTGTGGCCCTGCGCGGCGGCCAGGTGCAGCGGCGTCCGCGCCGCCGCCGTCCTGGGCGTCCTTGTCGGCGCCCAGCTCTTTGACGAGCAGCCTCGCGACGTCGGCGTGGCCCTGCGCGGCGGCCAGGTGCAGCGGCGTCTGCCCGCCGCGGTCCTGCGCGTCCTTGGCGGCGCCCAGCTCCTTGACGAGCAGCCTCGCGACGTCGGCGTGGCCGTGCTCGGCGGCCCGGTGCAGCGGCGTCTGCCCGCCGTAGTCCTGCGCGCCCTTGTCGGCGCCCAGCTTGTCGACGAGCAGCCTCGCGACGTCGGCGTGGCCGTGCTCGGCGGCCCGGTGCAGCGGCGTCTGCCCGTCGCTATCCTTCGCGTCCTTGACGGCGCCCAGCTCGACGAGCAGCCTCGCGACGTCAGCGCGGCCTTGCGCGGCGGCCAGGCGCAGCAGCGTCTGCCCGGAATTTGAGGTATTCAGCCAAGGTCCCCTGTTCGGGTCCCACTCAAGCTCGAGTCCTGGAAGGAGGGCTTTGCATAGAGGAGGTTTTGCGAGCCCGCGACGAACCCACGCCCTGAGACAAGTCATTAAGAAGACTGCGATGAGTTGAGCGATTGAGGCAGAGAAGTGCATCCCGCGTAGCCCGACGAACTGCACGACGAACCCACAGAGACCGATAACTGTGCCAAGAACAGCTTTGAACGATAAGACAGTTGCGAGGCTTCCTTTGTCCGCCAAGGCGGTGGACTTCCTCTGATTGTCCGCTCGGTGCGACTTCTGATTGATATTTGGTCCACATAACCCGATGAAACGCAACACAAATCTCCAGAGGTTGTCTACTGCGTCAATAACAACCTTGAATACCAAAGACAATCGCTAGGATCCATTTGTCTGCCAGGGCAGTCGGCTTGACATTTTTGTCCGCACGGTGTGATGTCGTAATAAGAGCTCGTTTATCCTCAGCATATATTGCATAAGATTTGAAAGACTGGTCGTTCACGGTTTGGGCCTTCTGCAGCCAAACCATTCGAGCTTGCATCCCCCGCCCTGCTCGATATCTCTTCTCTTCGGTACTGCTCTCCACGACATGGGAACATATTAGCATACCAGCTACCAAGACGAGTGTCCCGGCTGCGGTGCAAGGAAAGGCATAGCTGGCGATTGGTCGTTCATTTTTCCGCCATTTCAATGTCGGGTAGTAGGTGGCAAACCCAGAGAATACAAGGGCCCCCAGTTGCAGGATGGTCCCGATGACTGCTACTGCGCGTAATTCTCCTCTCCCGGATTGGTTATGGGAGTTGAGCGAGATATTTGGGGCATTATCAGACGTGTTTCGTATGATGACAATATCCGGTGCTGTGACCTCCTCCTGTGGTGACTTTCGCTCTGCGTCTTCTCCGGGAGCATGTCGCGAAGCACGCCATTGGTGGAAGCAATTCTTGAGGTTCGCACACCATAGGTCGAAGTCATCCTTGAAGCTCAACTCTAAGGAAAGGTGAGTGTCTGGGTTAGAGGAAGTAAATGGGTTCACTAACCAACTTTCTGAAGATCCCCGTCACCTACTGCGGCCTCCAGTGTCCTTACCTTTGGACTACCTCTACTGTTCTGCATGTCCTGCTTTGTCATCGGAGAACAAGCATATACATTCCAAAACCTCTGCTGACCCCATACACCTGACGATCCCTTGGCCATTCCACAGCTCACAGACCTCTTTCGAGGTGGATGACATTAGCTCCGCCTCAGCAACTGCGAGGTTCTCCCTGGCTCTCCCGACAAGAGCTTTGAGCCATGAAGGGCCTCCAACTCTGATGGCACTGACGATAGCGGTGATTATACCCAGGGGAGCCATTGCCAGTATGACATTGTCAGCCCAGCCCATCGACTGGCTCATGAACTGCATGGTGACTCGTTCTCCGAAGAGCGCTAGCAGCCTGGCGGCAGCAGAGCATTAGCATAAGTTGGAACAAGATGGACAATGCGACCTACGGCGCCAGGTCCGAGAATAAATTGTTGGAGAAGTCATCTCCAGTATCGGCAGCCACGGATCCTATGAGCGATACGGCGAAGAGGAAGTTCAGGTGCCTGGTAGCGGACATTTTGCCAGTGGAAGACGAATCCAGAGCTTGAATGAGGATCTTGCGGGTCGAAAGAGCACTGGACGCAATCGAAGCGAATGGTGTGCTCAATCTTGTGTTCCGGGCGGAGGGAGCAGGACACCTCGTTGATATACGGCTGGGCATTGTAAGACAACCTGCATGTCGGTATTAGTCGCGTTGGTCATTGATTGCCAGGTATAATAATGCGCCGTAACACCAGGATATAATTGGTTGGCTTGGGTACACAGGGCCAGGCTCGGCCAGCATGGCTTGCAGGAAGAAGCAAGTCGTGGACGACGATGGCTGGTTTGTTCTGCAGAGTTGAGCCGATCATTTCCCAAGATTTGGCATCTGCAGTGACGAGGCTGGGAGCTATTGATTCCTGCTGCAAAGCAGCCCGTTTGGACAATTCCCGCGTGGGGGTTTATCCTATACGAGAAACTGGTAGTCTAGTGGCCATGGCGATCCGGCGAAATGTAATCACACCCGCACCTGACAGGGCACAATATCGACACTGGGAAGTGTCAGAGCGAACAAGCAAGAGCGGAACGCCTGCAACTCGCCGTCCCTCCGCTGTGAGCAGCCCGGAGCATACTGTGGACGGTCAGCCGTGCTGCCTGATTATCGCAAAATAGAGACAAGGTAATACCACCGAGTTTACGCGCTAGGCTGCCTGGATCTACAGTCTAGACGGAACTTCAGTTCACTCGACAGAACGGATGCATGACAGATTTCGAACAAGCCGGCCAGTTGCTCATACTAGTTATATAATTCACAGGCCATATCCGGGGTAGTTGAGGTTACATCCGACAGCCGCGTAAATAAAAACAGCAAACGGGACTACCTCTTCATGGTACGAAAGCAAAGACAGGAACCGTGGCGTTAATGTTCGAGGGACAGAGCGACTTGCCCTATTGATATCGCGGTTACAGGCGGCACGCGCCGGGCCGCGTTCTCGGCGATTTTTGTCCTCCTGGCCGCGGGTGGCGGGTGGACGACCCCGCACTTCCAACAAGCATGCACGCACCACGTATCCCAAGCGACACCATCTCCGGGGAGTTCAGAGGTCAGACATCAACGCAGCTCAACAGCCTGATGCTCGCACGGAACGCGTGCCCCTGCAAGTTCACGAGCCCATGGCGGCACACTGTATCTGTGGAGTCCTTTTCGAGAGCGTGGAATTGGCGGCGGCGGCGGCGACCGATGAGCCTTTGCGATGTTGTGCTGCCTTGCCGTTTGAGCCCTCTACTGCCAACCACCTGAACTGGGCCGCGTCAGACTGCACAAACCCGCCTCTCATCCCTCGAGAACCAATACTTTGAGTCTTCACAACTATCCAACCTAGCTTACAACATCGGGCGTCTACGAGACGTTCTGTGCCTGTGGGAAGCTCTCGCTGAAGATGGACCAGGCAGCCATGTCAAGAGAGGGTACATCCACGGCTAATGATTTTCACCCGCTGGCCTTGACTGCAATGATCAAACACTACGTTCGACTATCATCCCGACGGCAAACCGAGCCAAAGTGGCGTACAATGCGCAGTGCGGCCCAAGCAGACCACAGCAGCGTCTGGCCGTGTCACGACACGGTTTCAACAGATGGTCCCAGCCGAGACAGCACAAACCGAGGTGCTATGGAAGAGCGATGGAGCAAGTATCGTCCACAACGATATCAAATACGGCAGACATGCTAACAGTCCTGTACGCAGCCTCTGCCGTTCTCCATTCGGCTTCAGAGGGGAGAGGACGGTGATAATGCCGTCGCGTCTTACCCCCAGCGACGAGCAGCTCCTGCCCCTCCTGCCCGCGTCCTACCACACTGACCTCGACGACTTGGCCCTTCAGAGACCCGATGACATCGTCTGCGTTGGCAGGAGCTGCGGCCGTTTTGCTAATATCCGTTGCCTTCCTGGCAACTGCCTTGCCTCTCGTCCGGCATCGATGCTCTCCCGTACTCCCGCGAGGGATTGATGGATCGCGGCCGTAGTGTTGTTCAGTTCGTCCTTGATTTCCCGAGGGGCTTTGTCGCGTGTTTCGCTGCCGTTTCGTTTCGTTTCGGTCTGGACCATTCAGAAAAGCGTCGTAGACTGTATTGACGTCGGGGATGTTCTGCCTTTTAATGATGAGGGACATCGTGTCGAGGATCATGATCTTGATGAGTTTTATTGGGATGGGTTGGCCTTTTGTGCGCTCAATACAAAGCAGTGCCTCCCTGAGGTATTTGCTGACGTAGGTGGCGTGCTCGCGGAGTTCGGTCGGCCAGGCTGCTTCTCGGGCCACCAAGTCGCCATAATGTCCAAGTCGCGGTACTAGGCGATGCGCCAGACATCAGACTATTCAACACCAAACCCCTCATGGAGGAACGCGATCATCTCACGTCCCATCATATCAGGCTTCTTACTTAGCTGTTTACATAGTGCATCTCGCATGAGCGGGGTTATCTTGGGATCGGGGCCGACGCGGATCGTAGGAACTGTCGTAGTCCCGTATCGTTCGACGGTCGATTGTATTCTGTAGACGGCACGGTCGGTACTGTACAAGGAATGGATTTGGAAATTTCATCGATCGGGTCTCCACGAAGTAGCATGGTACGATTTGCTCTCGCTTTTCGGGGAGGCAGCCGCAGAGCCATCATATGCTGCGAGGGGTGAAGACACTTGCCTTGTGTTCTCTCCCAGAGGACGACAATGTAGGCGCCTGATGCCTTAGGCATCTAACGTACTGTTATGGCTCACAGTCACATGGACTCATTGGCACTAGCCACACACTGTGTGTCAGCCACGTTTGGTCCGCATTTGGTAAAGTTTCTGACACTGAAACACTGACGGCGAACCTAAACCCTACTGTAGACTTATGAATGGTGTTGGATCCGTCGGGCGTCAAGTCGATCACAGGGATAGTATGATTGTATTGATCTCCGATGCTTCCGGCCCCTCTTTTCTCGAGAGGGGTTTTTATGTCATCTGACACCCACTCTGGCTAAGGTTAGGATATCGATCCATCAGAGGTTTTGTAATACAGGGTCACAATCCAACAAATAGTAAAATTCTGAATGTCTCTTCCTCGAAGAGACTACAGAAATATCGGGCTACACAAACCCTACTGCTTAAACACCATAACTCATTCAAACTTGCCCTGACCGCGCCTTATGCGGCCTACGTGTGAGCTGTCGATGGAACGCGAAGCTGACAGGAAGCACGTGTTATATCACAGTACAAGTCACAGTAGAAATAAGGAAAACACACCGTAAAAACGACCGAGACTTGGCAAAATGGTCCGTGCTTTCTGTGTGTCTGGGAAAGTTCAGCCTGAGGAACCTTCCGGAACTTACTTCGTAGTTCCTCCAGGCATTCAGTGTTTAATGCTTTTCCGCACGGACGATATTTATGGTGTCCACATTGTTGGCACGTGAGTCTCCACTTAAGGATCGGCCAGTGGTTAACTTAGCTGGTTGGCTTGCTTGCCTGGAAAATTGTTCCTCTGCTTATTCCTGGACAGCTGTCTCTATCTAAGTACTAGCTGAGACTGGCGAAGACAGAGATAAGGGCGGTAAAAATGGATTGAGCAGTACTAGGGATGGGCCGTCCCGCTTGAAATGTCAAATCTACGCCCTCTATTACTCTCTTGCTGGGATCTTATATGATGTGGATGTTAAGCAGCTCATAATACTGTGTGAGGTGGTATATAATCCTGACCTAATTAGAATAGAGATTATACAGGCAGCTATTGTATAGCCTCGCTTACCCCTTATTTGCTTTTAACAGTTAAGGTGATTAAAGATTTTTTATAATAACTTATAAGTGCAGAAGTATATGAATTTATTGTATAACCACGATGGAGGTACTTAGTGTTGCGGCTAACGTCATTGCAGTCGTTGATATTTCCATTAAGGTTGCATCACTTTGCGTCTAGTACGCTAGGGATGTGAAAAATACCGCTGCTGATATCGAATGACTCAAAAACGAGGTTATCAACCTAAAAGGAGTTACAGAAGCAGTGTAGGAGTTGTTAAATAATCCTAATAGTGTGAAGCTCGATAAATTGCAGAGACTCAAAAAGAATCTCAATGATAGTTGGTGTCTGCTTGAAAGACTCAAGCTTAGGCTTATGCCTTGGACGTCCCGCAAGGCAATAAGCAAAATAGGTCTTTGTGTATTTAAACGGCTGTTTTAGAGAAAAGAAGTAGATGATTTGGTTGAAACGCTTAGGCGACATACTGAGACAATTAATCAGACTCTCTAAGTGGAATAGACATAAGACTCTATTTATTTTACCTTTAATTACACTCTAATAGAGATGCGCTGTAGGGGTATTATTCTCTATATCAACCAGACACTACTTAGCATCGACCAAAAGACGGTACTTAATAGACTTTCTGTAGCTATAGGTGCGTCTTTTGACTCTGGCGCTGAGGAGCATAACCCGACTTACCTGCGAGATACCTAAGTTGACCTCCTCCTCTGCATTTATAAATAAGCCCTAGACCCTAATGCTAAGTCTGTTTTCTGGCTCAACGGAATAGCTGGAACTGGAAAGTCTACTATATTTCGTACTGTTACTCGGTTTTTTGCTGTATTAGGTTACCTTAATGGGAGCTTCTTCTTTAAGAGGGAAGAGGCTGACTGAGGGAGCTTATTTAAGTTCTTTATAACTATTGCTATCTAGTTAGCTAAAAGAGAGCCTGCTATTATACTATATATATTAAGGCTGCTATTAATGCTAATCCTTATATTACTGGAAAGACAGTATAATATTAATTTAGCGAACTTATTATATAGCTATTAAGAAATATTACTTTAGGCGCTTAGAGATTAGGTATATTAGTGGTTATTATTAATGCCCTTAATAAATATAACTAGAATAAGGATATTAAACTTCTTATTAATTTTTTCTTTTATATAAAAGATCTATAGTTTCTAAAACTAATAATTCTTATTATAAGTAGGCTAGAGCTGCTAATTTAACTTAGGTTTTATACTATAAAGGGTATATACTAAGATTTTATACTTTATAAAATACTATTTAATATTCTTAAATATAATATCTCTATATTTTTTTAACTATAAGCTTATAAAAGTTAAAACTGAATATAACTTATCTATATCTAAAGATTAATACCTACTACTTAACTGGCCTAAAGAAGAAAATATTTAATATCTAGTAAAAATAGCTATTTCTCTCTTTATTTTTACTACTACAGTCTGCTATTTTTTTTTCCAATTGCAGATTTAGTAATTCTAATAAGCAATTAAGGGAAGTTTTAGAACTTTAAAGAGAAAGTCAGATATTATAACTTAGCACTACCTATCTACCTATTCTTAACAGACTAATTAACAGCTTAAAGAATAGATAGCAGAACGATCTTATTAAGTGGTTTCAATATATTATTAGCTCTATTGTAATTTTAAAGAACCCTCTCTCTATATCTGCCCTTAGATAACTTCTTAATATAGAGAAAGAGATAATTAATAACTAGCTGGACTTACTTTATTTAGTCTTAAGTATCCCTCTATCAGAATAGTCTTCTATTAGAATACTATATCTCTCTTTCTGTAACTTTCTAGTAGACCTTAAAAAGTGTGGTGAGTATCTATTTTGAGTAGATAAAAAATAAACCTATAAGGCAATATCAGTTAACTGTCTATAAGTAATAAACTATTTTAGATAAGATCTTTATAGTATTAAAGCTTTAGGTATACTTTATTCTACTATTAACTGTTAGAAGATAGATATATATCTGCTACTAGAGGTTAAGTATATCTATCTATACTGAGTATATTATATCTAAGAGGCAGGAGATAATATTGCTAATAGAGAATAAATCTATAGCTTTCTTATATACTATTTTCTCTATTAGATAGAAGTATTAAACTTAATAAAAAGAGCTTTAAAAAGTCTTAGTCTTATTAAGATATTATAATTAGTCCTTAAGGTAGGCCAATTAGTATATACCATAATTATACAGTATAGCTAATTCCAATCTAGCTTAAATATAGTATATAGCTCTCAGACTTCCTTAATAATACTATATACTTTATTCTTATTAATACTTTTACTATTAACTCTATACCCCTTTAGATATATTCCTCCACTCTTATTTTTATACTACAGTAAAGTAACATCCAGACTATATTTAAAAGTAAGATTCCCAATTAGATATATATTAAGCTAAAGGTAGAAAATAATTAGGGCTAATATATATAGATCCTTAAGGGCTATAGCAGTACGGTTAATTCGGTTGCCTTTTCGCCCGACTTAGCGCTTGTAGCCTCAGCCTCCTATAATACGATAGTATGAATTTGGCGCGCTGATACGGGCGAATATATGCAGACCCCTTAAGGGCTATTGCAATGAGGTCAACTCGGTTGCCTTCTTGCCTGATTTAGCGCTTGTGGCCTCGGCCTCTAATGACCAGACGGTATGGATCTAGTGCGCCGATACAGGCGAATATATGTAGACCCTCAAGGGCCATCGCAGCGAGGTCAACTCAGTCGCCTTCTCGCCTGACTTAGCACTTGTGGCCTCGGCCTCCTACGATAAGACAGTACGGATTTAGCGCGCCAATACAGGCGAGCGTATGCAGACCCTCGAGGGCCATCGCAATAGGGTCAATTTGGTCGTCTTCTCGCCCGACTCAGCGCTTGTGGCCTCGGCCTCCTTCGACAATACGGTATGGATCTGGCGCGCCGATACGGGCGAGTGTATGCAGACCCTTAAGGGCTATAGCCTTGGGGTCCAGTCGGTTGCCTTCTCGCCCGACTCCGCACTGGTGGGCTCGGCCTCCGGCGACAATATGGTATGGATCTGGCGCGCCGATACGGGCGAGTGTATGCAGTCCATTGACACTGGGGTTGTTTCCTCTCAGCTATTATTTGAACCTGGTAACTTACGTCTTCTGACTGATGTTGGCACTATTGCCATACATGGGATGGCTCATACATGCCCTGCTACTGATTCTCTTACAAGTGCTATACCGGCCTATCGCTTTGGCTATGGTATTAGTAGAGATTGTAGCTGGGTTATGTGGAATGAAAATGCCTTGCTTTGGCTGCTAGTGGAATATCGGCCGTCTTGCTCGGCTATATCGGGGTCTACTATTATAATTGGTTGTGCATCAGGCAGGGTGATAGTTATTGGATTTTCATCTCATGAGGTACCGGAACTCTTATAGAGTGCTAGTATAGTATTATGGTTATGTTGGATTACGTACGGAGCTTGCGATTAAAGGAACGTAGTGTTCAATAGAGGTAGACTCAGAATCTGATGACTGTATTGATCTAGGATGCCTCGAGCCCCTCTTTTTCCTGTGAGGGGTTTTATCTCAATCTCACACCCCTCTAACTAAGACTAGGATATCGGTATATCAGAGGATTGTACGAATCCAGTTACAATCCAACAGTTTATTATTTTTGTTAGATCCGTTACGGTCAATTTGATCAATTGGATAGATGAATTAAGCAGTGATGATGATGTTAATGATTGCTTGTGCCGGTCATCCGGACCGGCCGGAAGAGGGGTTATCATACCCCCCTTCTGACTAAGGTCAGGATATCAATCTATTAGAGGTTTCCTAGTACAAGGTCATAATCCAACAGTATTCATATATTTTTAAGTTACTTATTTCTATTCATCCCTTATGCCCTTCTACAGGCCTAAGGGCTTAACCAATTTCTATTTATTTAACTTCTGCTTACTAAATATTATAGTATATTCAAAATAGATTTATTAATATATAAGTAAGTAACCTATCCTATTGCAAGCAGCATCTTATCTGCAGTCCGCAAGAGCAAGAGTTAAGGATATATCTGAAATACTTAGGCGAAGAGGATCGAGCAATTAATACCAGATAGGGCGACAATGTCGTATGGCTGTTCAGCTTGCATTCGCTGCTTTACGTTATTTCAAGCCTCTTGTGGCTGTGTGGCTTGGACCCATGAAGTTCAAGCTAGTGCAGTACAGTAAAAGTAAAGGCTACCCACTATGTAATACACCGTATGATGGCCCAATACGGAAGGAAGAGTAGTCTGTGCTTTTGTAGGGTCTGGTCAAGCCCAGGCAGTAAGTTTTTTCTTCCTTCTTCCTCCACCAGACGGAGCCACCTTGCGGTCCCTTAAGGAACCTTTCGGAACTTACTTCGTAGTTCCTCCAGGCACTGCGACACGTCTGTCGGTTACCGCTGTATTGCAATGACGATCCGAAATCCCCGCCAGCAATCTGGTTAAGAGTATGTTGGATGCATATACGATTCCATCGACACGTTGAAAGTCAATGGAAATTCGGTGACTGTCATATGGATCCCCACTAGTGCTGAACACAAGCTCCTGAAGACTGCTAAAGAAGAGGCGCGGGATGCAACCCGAGACGGTGCCATCCCGGTTCTGAAGTTTCCCAGAATGCGATCGACGACCCTTAACATAGCTCGTTTGAGCCAGTGTGCTAGCAAACACCTACCAGACAATGTCGGAAAGTTCTCGAAGAGAGTCGATGCTGCACTACCAGGGAAGCACACTCGACAACTATACGATAGTTTATTATGGAGAGAAGCCAGCGTGCTGGCGCAGCTCAGGACAGGCATGGCCAGATTGAATGGATACCTCTTTCGGATCACAGCAGCAGCATCACAGCAATGCGCATGTGGACAGGCGACAGAGACAGTCAAGCATTTTCTCTTCTGATGCAGAAAATGGACAGCATATCGAGCCGAAATGATACAGTGCACCGAGATACAAAGAGGAAACATCTCGTTCTTCCTAGGAGGAAAATCACCATCAGACGACACAAAATGGACGCCAAATATGGATGCAGTCTGTGCGACTATACGATTTGCAATAGCTACAGGTCGCCTTAACAACATGCAACGCTGAAACCAGATTGCAAAACCCCACTTACTTTACTAACCTACCCTACATCCACCCATCAAACACCTCGTGCCATAGACAGCAGACACCGCTTCAGCCGCCGTAGATAGGACTCTAAGCACTTGGAGAATAGCCTTCAAGTTTGCTTGCTAATAATACAAACCCCATGGGACCCGCAGAAAGATTGAAAACGGAGATGCATTAGCAAAAATTGGATGCTGTATAGGCTTTTACGAGATTATGACAAAGCTTCGGAAACGGATATATACAATAGCAACTAGTGCCCTATTGGTTGTAAGCCACCGGGCGTAATAAATTGTGTGTGTGTGTGTGTGTGTATTGTACTGTATAATCAAGCGATTCCCAAAATTATATATTAAGTAGTTATTCTTGGCGGAGCTGCTACAGAATTGGAGCCCCTTCTTACGCAATAGCAAGAAGCTAACAGCCGAAGTTACATTCCACTATAAAGAGAGTGATAAGACTGCCCCAACTGTCCGGGGAGCCATAAACTACTAAGTCACCACATGAAGATCCTTGTCGCTAAGAGACAGAAGGCTCGCACCATACAAACACATGATGATATACCAGAACGTATTCGAACGGAGCTATACGCAGAGGAGCAACAACAAGAGGAGCGCACGCACAAGCAAAAACGGCGGGATTCGGGCAGTTCCTCGGTCGGTCTTCTAGTGATTCAGATTCATAATGCTTCAGGCGATACTAGTGTGACCAAGGCTCGCCCTGGAATCCCCTCCACACCCAACATGATCTTCCCAACATCGCCCAGCTTTCACGTCCAGGGATCAAGAGAGGATATAGTTAAGGCTTACATTATCTGGCAGCAGTCCCAGGTCAGCAGCCAAGAACAAAAAGGCTCTTATAGCTTGGTCCAGGACTTAACCCTGAATGAGGGCCTTAGTCTCAAGATAGTCTACTGTAACCAGAAGAAGTTTTTTCGATTCTATAAGGAATATAGTATTTTAGAAGGCGTTCCATAGCATTTTATACGTAATATCAGGTTTTTTCAGGGCTCAGTATAGATGGATAGTCTAAATAATGACTGTAATACTTATAGATCCTTAATAGTAATCAGCTCATTCTTAAAATAACCACTAAGATACAATCGTTCGCAAAATTACAAGAGTAATTAGTCCAATCCTAGTTCTCCACATATAACCTAGTATATTACTAGTATAGTAGTCCCTACTTAAAATTACAAGAGTTACAGAAAGGCAGTTTAGCAATTAGTCGTCCTCTAGCTATTTGATGGAATATTTAATTTTGAAACGGATTAAGCTTATAATAGAGTTTGTATCAGCTGATCATATAAGACCAGTATCCTCAGCTATAACAAAATTAGACTGAAGTATATTGTGGCAGATATATAGTAGTATGATAAAGATGATTCCAATTTACTGAACTCCAGACTCATCGAGTTTCAATAACTGCAGCATGAGCCCTTCTTTCCACATCTTCCAGGCCACAGCCATTATGCCGAACAAGAGAATAAGAGCATTAACTCCAATAAAAAGAGAAACCCAGATAGGGTAACTCTCCACAATCCAGAAAACAAAACCAGCAAGAACCTCAATAATACTTATATTAAGTAATATAGTTAGAAGCCATATAATTATTAATCCTCTCTCAGTTGACTGTTAATAGCCGTCAAACCTAAAAAGGAGCATTTTAGCAAGTATTATAGCAATTACGCTATTCACCACTGAGCTAGCAAGTAATACTGCTGCTATCTGTATTATAATAGTCTTCTTATAATCCTAAAATCCGCCAAATATCATAACCAATAAGGCAATAATAGCCGGTAAAGCAGCAATACTATCAAATATTCAATAGAAATACAGGAGACGATTAAATACAGTAATCCCCTGCCTGCATATCGTTTTATCATCTATATAATAGTAAGCAATTTAAGTTGTAAATTAATTCAGAGTAAAACCTACACTCGTTAAGGAACTCCATACTATAGTATATAAGGTGAAAGGATGTTAAAGGCCTGGTGCTTCGCAACGTCTATTACTTTGCACTTCAAGCTAAGCTAGGTTCTAGCCAGGTGATTAGTTTGATAAAGCACAGAGTAAACAAGGACGGAATAGTTTTCAGTACTTATACGTACAGTATTGTTAGATGCGAAATCGGCTTCCTCTTTAAGGAACAGTAAAGATGAATTCGGGCGCACAGACCACCCTCATACAGTATGAATACACAGCCTTTCACACTTTATACTTGAGTCGGACACCGTGCATTTCGGTTTTACATTTACCCGAGCTCTGAGAGCCTCGTAGATCTGCTGCGGCCTGAAATGGCCACAGCAATCCCCTCTTGCACACCACAACTGGACTAGGATGGCACCGAACCTCTACCCTACATAAGCACATATCGCTCTTCATTACAGGAGATCGAAAGCGGGTGTAACTGACGTCCGAAAGTGTCCCGTCAGCAGGGACGATATTAGCGCAGTTTATGCCTCAGGCATCAATCTGGTCAGTACTAATGCTAATTCCACTATTTGCCACTTGAGGGTTCTCATCTAGCATATGGATATCTGATTAGTCAGTATAATATAAGATGATAATTAGGTGGCGATAATCTTGTTAATTCTTTAGCAGTCTAAGGGGGCAAATTAAGACTATAAAATAAAAAGCGTCCTCTTTAACCCTCCTCTGTAAAGTTATGAAATTAAAATAGAAGAAACTATTTAGATGTAAATATCCTGTAAGAGTCCTAGCAGCTTATTGAGTTTGATAATCTAATTTCTACTATCCTTATAGCAGTAAATTATAGTATATTTAAAGTAGCTAATATAACTTATAGCATAAAAATAAATTTGCTTAATTCCCGTCTATTAACCGCTCAAGCTCACTAGAAAGAAATAGTAAGAGCACTACTTTTCCTGAATTGCAACTAATAGCAATATTATCCCCTAATATAGCTGTAGTCCTATTGCGATACTCTGCTGGTAGCAAAAATAGATTTTTCCCTTTATATAAAACCTAAATGCAGTCTTTAATGTAAAGTGTTTAGACTGAAGAGGGTAATAGGGCGAGAGATTCTGTGGAGGTTATTGACTCTCTAGCTATAGGAATTACCCTGTTACCTGTAATAAGATTAATATTATTAGTTGTAAAAGAGAGTACTTGTGTATAATAATCTTGGCGAATTACGTGCTTGTATTTTCCTATCTCGACACTTCAGATCTATACTGTTATATTGTGTGAGGCTGAGGCTATAAGCTTTAAGTTGTATGAGAACACTACTAATAAGACTGACTTACTATGGCCTTCCAGTACCTACTCGTACTTCTCTATCTTGACGCTCTAGATCTGTACTGTTATATTGTGTGAGGCTGAGGCTACAAGCTTTGAGTTGTGTGAGAACATTACTGACTAGACTCAGTTGTTATAGCCTTTTAGTATTAAGAGGCATACATTTCAATCTTTATTGATATATAGCTAAAAAGATAGCTATATTGAAATTAGGTCCTTAAAGGATCTCTGAATAATGCTTGTACTAGGGGTGAAAACTAAAGCTGAAGAATAAATCTATAAGGGTGTCTTATTAATTACTGAGAAATTCATTTTAATAAATCGAACTGTATTAAATATAAAACTTAAAAGGCTTAAAGCTTCCCTATCCTACTAGAAGTCAGTAAAATTTATACTTATAAAGTTATACTTAAGTTATATCTTAAGTTAATCTGCTAATAATTTAAGTATACTGAGTGTTATGGGCTCGAGCTTGAGGCTCGTACCCATAGCATAGGGCAGACTATATGACTGAGTATACTTAACGGGCTCAGTTAGGGCCCGGAGCGCACAGGAGACTTTCCCCTTATATTTATCAATACTATTATATAGCGCCTATTAAGTATTCGCATTGGGGCCAGTCTTATTATAATTAATAAATATTCTTTAATTTAGGTAACTAAAAACCACTCTAGTTAATAACTCTACAATAATAAATAAATAAAGCATACTGATAAACTTCCTAATATCTAAGCTTATATCCAACTAAGTCCGCAACAATTTTGTATGTATCTAAGAATAAATATGTCTTTAATTAGAATAAATATAGCTATAGTTAGATATAGTAGTAACTACCTTATAGAATACAAGCTGGTAGATTAAGAAGATAGAGCTAAAGATATAGATACTGCAATTAGCAGTATTTAGTACTTCAGAAAGAATACTAAATATAATGATACTTATACTGCTAAATCTCTTTAATATCACCTTATCTTACAAAAAGCCAGTTAAACTGAAAGAGCTATTTATAGGAGATTTAGCTCTCTATTTAGTGTAGCGTCTAATAATAGTATATAAACTAAAAGTTAATAAGAAGTTTATTAGAGATATAGAGGTATAATAGAATCTTATCTAGATAAATTTCTATATTATAAAGGTATAGCTAAAAATAGTAATATACTTTATAAATAGCATACAGTATAGCTATAATACTAAATACTTTCTAGTATATCTTAACTTCTTATTTATAGATAAATACTAATAAGTAATAATCTATATAGAGTTAGACTTAATATAATAAGCTCTAATAGAGTTCTTTATAGTATTCTATATTATATTTAAATAAAAACTTATAACAGCAGGAGGATAGAGCTAGCTAGATAATATTAAGCTCTTAAAGCTATAGAATGTAATTATAAAATAGATAAGGGATATTAGCTTTAACTGTAGTATTTTATATTATAACTATATTCAGGCAGTTTTAGTATATTAAAATATTATATCTAATATTAAGTTATACCAGCTTAAGGAGAAACTTTATTACTGCTAAATACTGAGAATATATAGCCTGCAGAAAGAAAAAAACAGTAAAGGGGACATACTAATAATAAGGATAAAAGGAGCTAATATAGGCTTATATAGAATGGAGTTATCTCTAGAGTGAGGCCAGCAAGTAAAATAGGTTGCTAAATCTGTAATTTTAGTATAATATAAGGCTAAGTAATATCTATACTGTAATAATACTATATACTTTATTAGTAGTTACTTATAGTATCTAGCTATATAATTAGTACTAGCCTCTAATATTAGAAGGCTAAATATAGAGGCAGAAGGAAACTTAAGAAATAAATCACTTTTAAGCTAAATCTCACTAGGGGGTAGACAGTAGATAGAGTATTTAATAAGATAAATAAAGAAAGTAAGAAGGTTAAAGATTTATAGAAGATTAAAAAGAGAATAAATAGTTTACTCTTTTTAATCTCTATACTTATTAATTTAATTTATTACTTAAATATCTAAATTAATAGTAGTTATAACTGCTATAGAGTAGTAAGTAAATAAATAGTATAATATCTTAATTTAAAGTTTATCTTACTTCTAACTAAATAAATAGTAAATATAGCAGTAGAGGTTAAGTAGGAAAAGTCTCTATTAATAATAAAGATAATAATCTTATATATAGTTTAGGTAGTATTAGACTTTAATAGCTAGTATAGCAGTATAATAATATATATTATCTTAGGCTTCAGCTAGAATACTATATTAAGACTGCTATAAATAGAATATTAAAAGGTTATATTAGAAGTCTCTCTATAGAGGCTATAAATTAAAGTAATAGAAAACCTACTTATTACTATAGTAATAAAAAAGCTAAAACCTATAAAGAAGAAGCCTATTATTAGCTTATTATTTACTGTAATAGTGTATTAGCACTAGCAACAAAAAGTTAAAATATATACATTTTTAGCTATAAGTCTAAAAGAGATTAATATAATATTAGAGGAGGATATTACTTAGTAGGCAGAGAAGTTAGATTAAATTTCCAGACTCCCTAAAAAGTTATAGAAGTTTACTGCTCTCTTTAATAAAGTGAAGACTACTATATTGCCTCTATACTAGAGCGCAAAAGACTACTATATTCAGCTTAAAGTCAGGCTGGACGGTATAGTATTAGAACTCCTATAGAGGCTATTATACTCTATACTATATAATTAACTACTGGAGATCCACTAATAAATTACAGAGCTAATAGATAAAGGCTAAATCTAGATAAGCTTCTTATTAGTAGCAGCCTTAATTCTATTAGTTAAGAAGCTAGAGGGCAGTTAGAGATTCTATATAGACTATTATATACTGAATAAGATTATATACTAAAATTATTACCTATTGCCTTTAATAAAGAAAACACTATAATTATTATTAGAAGTATAGTAGTTTACTAAGGTAGATATCTATATAGTATTTTATAAAATATATATTGCAGAAGGTAAAGAGTACCTAATAGCATTTTATACCTACTTTAAGTTATTTAAATAGTTAGTATATCTATTCAGACTAATAGAAGCCCTAGTAATATTCTAGCAGTATATTAATAGAGTATTAAAATTATTACTAGGCAACTTCTATACTATATACCTTAATAATATATTAATCTACTCAGAAAGGTTAAAAAAAGAAACTATATAGAGAAGGTTTATACTACTCTAGTAAAACTCTAGGAGGTAGATTTACACTTAAATCTAGAAAAGTATAAGTTTACAGTAAAAAAGGTTAAGTATCTTAGGTTTATTATAATAGTAGAAGTCTTTATACAGCCTAACTCAGAGAAAATCCAAACAATTTAAAACTAAAAGGTACTATTATAAATTTAGAATGTGCACAGCTTTATAGGATTTGTAAACTTCTACTGAGATTTCATCCCAGACTTTATATATATTATATAACCTCTAATACACCTAATACACACTAATATATATTTTTTAATAGAGTGATAAGAAGAATAAAATATTTAAGATATTAAAATCAGCATTTATTTTACACCTAATACTAATACAGTAGGATCTTAATAAGAAAGCAGTTATTAAGACTAACTATTTAAAAGTAGTATTAAATAGGTATCTTTTGCAAAAGGGGGCAGATAGTATCTTATAGCTAGTAGCCTACTATTTATAACAGCTAACACCCCTACAATATAACTATATAATTTACAATAAGAAATTACTAGTAGTAATATTATACTTTAAGGCTTAGTTAGTAGAGTTGTAAAATATAGCTACACTATTTATAATTCTAATAGACTATAAGAATCTAAAGTACTTTATCTAACTAATAGAAATATCAGAATAATAGATATACTAAATAGAGACCCTCTTAAAATTCAACTATAATCTGTAATATCAGCCTGATATATAGGCATAACATTCTAATACTCTTTCTAGATGCAAATAGAAGGAGGTTGAATTAATATAAAAGTACAGTCAGATAATACACCTAGTAAATATAGTATTATTATAGGCCTACCTTAGACCTATAGAGATATTAGTAGAGTAGATATCAGTATATAATACAGCTGAAGGTTAGGTATATCCTAAGGGAAAATTACTTTTTCCTAAAAAGTTTCTTATAGTTACTATAGGATTAGGCAGTATATAAGGATATAGCCTATTAATACTGTTATCTTATAATTAAGCAGAGCAATAGACAGTTTCTAGCTGAAGTATAGATATAAGAGTAAGTAGCAGACTGCACTCTAAATATATAGGGAGTAATTACCTACTGTAAGTATTTATAGTTGTTAAATTGGAAACTACTTATTATAGCAATTATACAGTATACCTATAACTTAACTTTATTGGGGTATTTAGACACTAGAATAATATATAAACTGTTAGCTAGAGGTTTCTATTAGGATGGTATATTATTAATAGTTAAGTACTTTATATAGAATTACTACTATATCAGCTACTATAAGAACTAATAACAGTATTAGGAACTACTATAGCTAATTTCAGTAGCAGATAGATATTAGTCTTAAATCTCTATTAATTTTATAGTAAATCTACTAGCCTAAAAGAAGAAGAATTTCTAATATCTAATAGTTATTACTAACTGTCTATCTAAATATATCCAGCTGGAAGTAATAATATTAATAGATATAGAGGTATATATAGAATACTTTAAAAAATACTAATAGTACTTCTATAGATTTCCCAATTAGATTATTACTAACTAAAGATTAGACTAATTAGAGGGTTTTTAGATAATACTCTATAAGATAGTAGGAGTAAAATAACTTCTATTAATAGCTTACTACCTTTAGACAGATAGTAATATAGAATAAATAAATTAGAAAGTACAGATAATTCTCTAAATAGTTATTACCTTTTATTAGTATAACTGAAAATACTATCTACTAGTATACTAAATAGTATTAAATAATAGAAACTTAATAGTAATAGGAGTCAGTCTGAACTAGCTTCTTAATAGATATAAAATAGAGCTAGTCCTACTTATATATATATAAACTGCAAGTATTATATTACTAAAGAGATATATAGTTGCCTTTTTAAACTACCTATATTAGGGCTAGAACTTTATACAGACAGTAATTACTTTTAAGTAATAATAACAGATAGAAAAAATAAATAAATCCTAATATTCTATAGAATAATTTCTAAAAGGAGACTAAATATAGCTAAGTTTGCAGAATATTAAGATAAATCAGTCTAGCTATAAGCTTAATTAGATATTAGTAAAATATATAGTTATAGATATACTGATACTACTTACTGTAACACTAAATATCCTAGGGGGAATTTACTCTATATTTTATATAGACTTAGTAAAGTATACTATATCTAACTTATTATTAAGCTAGAAACTATCTAACTACAAACTGAACCCAGCTTAAGTATTATTAAATAAAGATAACTTATTAAATCTAGAGTATAAAGTAGAGGAGGTTCTTACTATAAAGAATACAAAAGAATAAAAAAAAGCAATAAGTTCTAATAAAATAGAAGAAATATAATATACTTATATAGAAACTACTAGTAAGTATATAAAATACAGTAGTACTAAATAACTATAAAAAGAAATAGAGTAATATACAGATAGTAAATAGCTCAATATATACAGAATACAGAATAGAAAGGTATATTACTAATAAAGGCTTTAAGTTGAAATTAAACTATATAAATTAGGGGCAGAAAAATACAATAAGTACAGCTAACTAACTAGTCTAATTACAGCAGACTGAATCTATAATAATACTATTTCTATCTTAGAAATTCCTATTCTTATTCTACTTAAAAGTAGCAATATAGCTACTAAAGCTAACTTAGTATAAGGAAGTTAAAAAGGAGTAGTTATCCTTAATATTATTACCCTCCTTTAAGTTATTATAGAAAGAAGCTAGAGTATATTAAGTTATACTGTACCTATAATAATATCTTTAAATTAAAGTACACCTAAATAAGCTACTACTTTACTTATAGATGTAGGTATATAGAAGTTTAAGAAGAGTATAATTAGTCTTATTAGTATACTTATTATAATACGCCTAGGCGGTATTATAAAGGAGTATATATTCCTAGGAGGAGATAAATTAGAAGAGAAAAAAGAGGAGGAAGAGAGAGGTAGAAACTAACTTACTGCCTACTTATATAGCTACTAGGAGATATTAGTTAATAACTGCTTATATTAACTTATAATTTGTGCGAACTGACTAATATACTACTGGAGTTATTACTGAAAGATATAGATAAAAATATTCCCACTATAGACAGAAGTAATAAAGAGAGTAAAGAGAATAAGTATCTATATATTAAATATTAAGAGGGAAGTAATAGGTAGAAGGGGGCAATTTATATATAGAATATATAGCAGCAGGAGATATAGTAGTGAGGGCTAAAACCTTATCTTAGATATAGATAGTATTATTAAACTCTAAAGTAAAAGTAAGCTTATACTTAGGTATATTACTACTGCAGGCAATATATTTAGTAATAATATATAAATTATTAGCAGAAAGAATAATAAGATTCTATATAGTGCAATAAAGATAAAGGTTGCTAGCTAGTAAATATACACTCTAATTGTACTTACTGTAGCTATAACTATAGAGAATATAATTTAGGCTCTAGCTCTATATATATTATTATTTACTATTATTAATAAGTTAGCTAATACAGTTAAAGTAGAGAGTATATTAGTTTTTAAAGAGTTCAGCCTACTTATTATTATTTAAATTGCCTTTAATAAGAAATCCTCTAAAGATACAGTAGGAATATTTCTAGAAATAAAAAAGAAAGAAATATTAATATTAAGCTAATATTAAGAGAGAGAGTAAAATCAGAAAGATATTATATAGAAGTCTAGTTATTTTTATAACTAAAAGAAAGTTAGCTGCTAGAATTAAGAGAAGAAAGCAGGATATTTATAGTAAAAGCTACTATAGAAACAGTTAGTTCTTACTTTAAGTAGGATAAAACTTAGAGGAGGTTACTACTTAAAGATTTATTAATAGGTTTTAGAGGGTATAAGAAGTATAAACTAAAAAGAAAATAAATAGAATATAGCAATATTAAGGGAATATTGCAAGTTAAAGAAGGAAAAGACCTATATATAGAGGAGTAAGGGTAAGATATTTATTTAGACCTATTAGGGGAACTCTACAGAAGGGGGCACAGGGCATATAAGTTTATTATATTAGCAGCAGAAAGATTAACGCACTACAGTCTCTAAACGCAATACAGGCCCGAAGTGGGGCGATATATTGTTTATTTTGCGCTATACCGGGCCTGAAGCGGGAGGGTATATTATAGGCTTAAGCTTGAGGCTTGTGCCCGTAGTACGGGGCAGACCATATGACTGAGTATACTTAACGGGCCCGGTCAGGACCTGAAGCGCACAGGAGACTTTCCCCTTATATTTATCAATACTATTATATGGCGCCTATTGAGCATTCATATTGGAGCCAGCCTTATTATACTGAGGCCTTTTACAGTCCAACCTATAAAGCTTATTGCCTTAAGCTAATAGAGAAAGTATTCTACTAGGAAATTATAGACCTTTTGTATATTATTCAGCTTGAGATTAATAGCTGTTTAGTGATATACTCAGTAAAGACAGGTATATTAAAGTTCTAAAGATAAGTATTTATTAATTTATTTAGAATTAATTGTGAATTAATATATTCCTGGGAATAATATACTGTATATATTCTCATAGAGACCTTTATCTATAATATATAAATATTACTTGCCCAGATTGCAATATACAGAGTTTTTATCCACCTAGAGCTTATTTATCTTTTTCTCTTTAGAATTAATAAGATAATCTCAGAATGATAAATATAATAGTTATACAGGTAAATCACACTCTGCTAAAATATCTAAAACTAAATAGAGTGTATTTAATCTTATATCTATAATATTAGGGGAAATATTAAGTAGCTGTAATAAGGCTAATATAGATAAAGAGCTTATAAGGGTAACTATAGTGCTAATAATAAGTGTGAACTTATTAATAATCTTATTTCTATTCTTTTATAAGACCTCTTTAAGCTGTAAACTTAGAATTGAGCTATATACTTAGTAAAGCTTTAAGCTATAACTGCTGCTTCTATAGCTTAGAATTTAGGCTAATTATATATAAGGGCTGCTATATTTATAGTTATTAATAAAGCGATATATAGTTACAGTAAAGATAAATAGAGAAATAGCTATTTTAATAAAAAGCTGAATATTTCCTTCTTTAGGCCAGTTAAGTAGTAACTGTTAATTTATCAGTATAGATAAGTTATAGTCTGTCTTAATTCTTATAAGCTTATACTTAAAGAATATAGTAATATTATCCTTAATAATTTCTTTAGGAATTTTATAAAGAATAAGATTCTAATATAAGCCTTTTATACTAGTAAAACCTAGGTAAATTAGCAGCTTTAGTCTGCTTATAATAAGGATTTTTAGCTTTAGAAACTGTAAATTCTTAGTGTAAAATAGAATATTAATAAGAAGTTTAATATCTATTTCTATATTGCACTTATTAAGGGTATTAACTATAAGCACTAGAGTATTTAATCTCCTTATATTAGAGGGGATATTTTCTAGTAGCTGTATAATTAGTTAATTAAATTAATCCTATAATACTTTTCCGGCAATATAAGAATTAATATTAATAGTAGCCTTAATAGATAGTATTATTACTGGCTCCCTCTAAGTTAGTTAGGCTGCTATTATTATAAAGAACTTTAATATATTTTCTCAGTCTGACTCTTCTCTCTTAAAGAAGAAGCTAGCGCTAAGGTAACCTATTACAGTATAAGACTGAGTAATAGTTTGGAAAATAGTAGATTTTCCTATTTCTACTATACCTTTAAGCCAGAAGATAAATTTAGCATAAGGATTATTTACCTATTAATATATTTATTAGAGGAGGTTTACTTAGGTATTTAGTAGGTAAGTTATATTATATCTATTGCTATAAGAATTAAAGAATGCCCTATTAGCAACTAGAAGATAATTTAAAACTATTTTCTAGTTAATACTATATAAGGTTATACTTATAGATAACTGTTAGTTATTAGTAATAGTGTCTATATTAGAGCTATATTTACTATCTTACCTGACATTTTTAACTTCCCTCTTTATATTAAGTATTATAAACTAAACACTATTTATACCCTCTATAACTAAAAATATATAAATATCCATTTATCTAATAATTAATAGGGGAAAACTAACGAGATTTAATATTAACTACCTACCGTATAGCTTTAAGTTCTCTAGTAGGGATATAGCTAAGTAGCTTTACTGCAAATAAAGCTGCTGTAGCAGATGTATATTGCTGCTATTAATTATTTTTATGTGAATCTGTATAATTACAGATACCTCTAATTACAAAGCAGGGAAAGTGGTCTATTAGACTGGCAGCTTCTATTTCAATATATATATACTGCTCTCCAGCAATCTCTAAGATTCTATTATAAGTGCTAGGATCCTTAATAAGTGTGTTTCTAGAAGTGATAACTCTATAGTGAATTTCTGGATTAGTAGAATCTTGTGGATCTTGCTTAACCTCTTAGGAATAGTCGCACTTGTTGCAGGTATTGCCTCCGATATGGTTATAGGTTAATGGGAATAAATAATTATTTTTAAACTCTTGATGAGTGAAATTAGTTTTTAGTCTTGTTATAAGGGGATTGGTCGTATACATCCTCTAGAGGAGATTAGGAATCTGCAATAATCTTCTTTCATATTTTGCTTGTAAGTTCGCTAGGATATGGAGAAGAATTTGGGAGGCTTATTAAGAGACCCTTTTAGCTCCCAGGCTTAATCCTACTTCACCTTCCCTAGATTATATTGGATTACTCTACTAGTAGTTCCATTGAATACGCTTCAGCATCCTGTGTAAAAACTTAGGCTCCCTGTATGCCTAGCCTAAGGAGGCAAGGCTTTACGCTAGTAATACAGCTAGATGAGGGGTATAATATTTTATATATGTACTACACCAATAACTATATACCCTCCATTCTTTCCCTTTTCAGCTTTCTACCATTACCACCAAGCCTAAACTAGCTCTACAGATAAAATAATATTGCAACTTTGTAACTATATGTCTTCCAGCATACATTACGATGACCCCAGAAGCCTCCCCAGCGCCGCCTTCGAACCGGCCTTAGTCTCCCTTACGATCACCCTCACCGTTGCCTTTATAGCTAGTATTATCACTACTGCTATCCCCGTCAGCCCAGCTACTGCCCCTATCATCCTTATTGCCGCCCTCGCCGTTATCTATACTGTTACAACTAATACAGCTGATATAGTAGAGGAAGCTAATAGCACTGCCTACAACAGGTATATATGTAACTCATAAAGATACCTTTTCTGCTATACAGACTAACAGAAGAAAGTAGGGCTATACTGTAGTCTACAGTAGGCTGAATAACTATAAAGATAGTAAGCCTTATTGCTATAAGCTTATCTGTGTCTGTAGAGGCTGTTTTTTTATCTTAAGATCTACTAAACTTTAGAAGCTCTTAATCTAAAAGACAGACTATCTTTTTAAGCTTAAGCTAGTATAGCAGAAAACTCTTAGAGACTGCTGGGTTATTAGTATTCTTTACAGTAAATATAATTATCTCTTTAATATTCTAGGTAAATTTCCAGAATATTATATTTTACAGTTAGGCTAAATTAATATAATACAGTCTTAATTCTGTAGTTTAAAAGCTGACAGTAAGAGTAATAAAGATATTATTATAAGTAAGTAATCTAAATATTCTTATAACTGTATAGAATATCTACAATATCTAAAGATCTATATAAAAAAGAGTAACTAGATACCTTATACTAATATAAGCTATAATTAAAGAGCTTAATAAGGAAGGCTTCTACTATACTGAAGTTCTTAATAATAATAACAGACTGTATTATTAGCTTATTAATATAGATTACAACTTTGAGATATAGTTCCAATTTCCTTATATTATAATATTTAATACTATATATAATACTAATTACTTTAGCCTAAAGCTGCTTCAGATTAACAGTATTATATCCCTAAAATTAGTCTTTCCTATTGCCTATAGTCTTATACCTTTAGAAAGTGCCCTATTTTTCACTTAGGCTCTTTACTACTTAAAGAAGTAATTTAGGCTGCTTTTAAATACTTATAAGATACCTAAGAATGCCTTTTATCCCTATATTATTATTACTGATTTTACTGTAGCAGCTTGTATAGAAATAACCTCAGTCTTTCCTAATATTTAGAAGCAGCTATACACTTAGTATATTGTAAAAAACATCCTAAAGGCTACTAAAAAACACTAGATTAGCTTAGAAGGTAGCAACTTACACCTTTAAAACTTTCTTTCTAATAATAATAATAGCTCTACTAAGCAGCTTATCTAGCAGCTTGCTAAGCAGCCTATATAGCAGCCTGTATAGAGCAGTAAGTCTCTAAGTCTAGCGGACTTCAGCTAGATATAGAAGGCTATTATATATACAGTAATAGTGGAAGAGTGTAATAAGTAATAGAGAGAGCTTATAGCAGACTTTACTTACTAAGAATATATATGCCTCTTCTTTTTCTTTCCCACTTTACTAACTGCCCTCTCTAGCTTTTATTTTCTATTTTAAAGATATCTAAATCCCCCTCTGCGTACAGTAGGCTTATATATATACTAAGTATTATTGCAACTATAGGTATACTATAACTTTACCCTATAAATCACTTTATACTAATATAAAATTACTCCTTTAAAATACCTTATAGACTCTCTATTAGCTATTCTACACCCTAAAGCTCTAGAAGGAGCTTCTTAATAAGAAATTTAAAGAAGAAATTAACTATAAAGCTTGCTGTATTTATAATAAATACCGGTATAAGTTATTAATTAATATAACTGAAAAGGTATTATAGAAAGAGCTTGCTCTTATATATAAGCAGTATCTTATAGCTAAGGCATTTAAGCTACACTCTATTAACTGCCTAATTAGAGTCTATAGCAGTACTTTTAACAATTAATTTAATTTGCCCTATAAGTATACTATTTATAATAAATATCTTAAGGTTAATAGTATTAAAAGGAATAGAAAGATTATTATTCTATAAGCTTTTAATATTTCCTAATTTAATAACTAGTAGATTCTTTATATTAACTTTATAAGTATTCCTAATTTAATTTTCTATATATTTACTAAGAATTTAAGATAAGCTTAACCTATATTAATAAATTCACAATCCTAAGATTATCTCTCAAAAAAGGCAGCCGCAAAATACCACCCTAGCAATCCCACCGCTAGCAATACAGTTACAGACAGCGAGGCTATCACAGCCAGCATTACAGCCGGCAACACAGTCAGAGTCAGTAACACCAACGCCAACAACGCAGTCACGGCGCCGGGGACCTAGCTTACGAGCTAATAACCTTAATGTGTTATCACAAGCTATTCAGAGGATCATTAGAGACGAAATAACACAAATACAGCCAGCAGCTACACAAGATATAATACAGCAGCCTGTTATTCCACAAGTAAATATGCAATCTCGGACTGTCTATCGATTAGCTGTATTACAGATTGAGATGCAGAGGCTACCATCGGAATTTGAGTGCTTCAGTCCCCCACAGTTATCTCAATAAGGGCCTCATCCCGGACCAAGAGAGTATCCACATTATTTTCCTCCGGCCGGAAGTCAGCCTCCCATAGGGGACTTACTCCCTTCAATTAAAACTAACAGTCCTGGGTCTTTCGTATAGAACCCCGCATTACAGGCAGATACCATAGTTGTAGAGGGCTACGAGGAGAGTCAGCTAAAATATCAGAGACGGCAGCATCGGGTCAAAAGGGGTAACCTACTGCCGTACAAGCAACAGATTGTCTTTGAGTAATAGTGTAGTTGTTAGAGTCTTCAATTAAGGATATCATGTGGTCTGTTGGTATTTCCTAATCGGGAAATTGAAATTGTAAGCGCGATCCCTTATTCGGCAGGCGGTAATAGCCTATGCGCACTATTCCTAATTAGGTTAGTTACACGGGGAGCCTAAGTTTTTGCACAGGACGCCGAAGCGTACTCAGTTCCATCAGATTGGCTTACTATAATATCACTGAGTTGGATATCTCGGCCCTACTTAGGTTAAGTGATACCTCCCCTAATGCCCACTAGCAAACCGATCTGAATATAAGGTAAGGAGGAGATTAGGTTTGATGCTGTCATTGCTGCAGGGGTCGTTCTATAGTCTCCATCAGAAAGTAAAGCAATTATGATATTATGCTTGCCTATACAGCCCTATTTGTATGAATTCGGGTTGGATTAAGGTTGATTGAAATCTTTAGGGTTTTCATAGTAGTTATTAAATAACGCTATGGCTGCTGCGCGCTCAATAGGGAGGGCAGCAATCTATCCTATAGTGTAAAGCTTAGGGTTGTTGAGTTGTATTCTTGATGATAGGCAGTCATCCAGTGATATTAGCAGATCGGTAGATTGTATTTAGATCCAGGCAAAAGTAGTTATTGTCTTAGCTTCTATTGAAGGATGTATTAAAGCGAGATGTGGGGTAAGGACTTGCCTTTAAGTGGATTCTTATGCTATTTTATAAGGGGCATAATATACAGATGAACAAATTTCTAATTAAGCGGGCTAATTATACGTAAAGAGGACTGTAGAGCATAACGCAGTCCAGACCTGTGGCTTTTGGGTTTAAGTCCACCTGAGTTCCGAGACTCACTCAATCCGCTATAGTTAGAAATAGCCATAGCGATCCCCTCCTTCACACTACAACCGGACTACAATAGCGCTGAATCTTCACCCTACTACCCGCCTGTCTATTGAGTATATGATATAGAGTAAGTTAGATGGCGACAATAGGCTTACAGACAAAGATATCGCCGAAGTTAACTAATGTACTACCCATACAGTACGCTACATCCGATCGAACATACTCCTCTTCAGAGCAGCGAAAGCCCCCTCGAACGGCGTCGGTCGACTTAAAATAATTTCTCTTCTGATGATAACCGCATTGTGTGCTGAACTTACCGTTACTTTTTGTATGAATATCTATAAAATGGTTACCTTTCTTTATAAGGAGTTTGACGTTATTGTATCAGAGTCTGCTATTAGTTAAGCTCTGAAAGAGGCGAGATGGTCTTATAAGGTGGCAAATATTATTGCTAAGGAGCGGAATGAGGATCTACGAGAGGAGTATATCTACGAAAGATCTTTTTACTACTTCTATCAGATGGTTTTTATAGATGAGTCTGAAAGCAATAGAAGTATTGGGACTAGAAATAAAGACTGGGCTTCTATTGGGGTTACGCCTGCTCAAGTTAAGTATTTCTACTGTAGATAAAGACTCTAAATTCTACCCGCCTATATCTAAGAGGGTGTTATTTATTTTTGAGTATATAATGGATTAACTGATGCTGAAATCTTTAAGGGTTTTATTGAGGAACTCTTGCTATACTGTAGTAAATAGCCTGGCCTAAGATTTATTCTGATTATAGATAATATATTCTTTTACTATATGGAGAAAGTAACACAGTTGTGCCGAGATGTAGGTGTCGTATTGTTTTACCTTCCACTCTATTCTTCTGACTTTAACCCTATAGAGTGATTCTTTGGGGAACTTAAAAACTACATTAGGATAGTGTGGTAAGATCAGGTGAACCTTATCCAGCGAGATTTTCAGCTCTTCTTGGAAGAGTGCGTGGATGTGGTTGGCAGCTGAAAGGCTAGCGCGGAGGGTTATTTTCGTTGGGCTGGGGTTTATATTGAAGAACCGCCAGAATAAAATAGAGGTGCTATACTTCTATAATATAATAATATATTAATCAACGAAAGCTTCTATGTCCCAAACCCAGCGGCGCGCCACACCCTCTAATATCCTGTAGTCTATGTAAAATTGTGCATTATTATCTTCATAAAGAAGCTCAAGATTAAGGCCCCTTTCTAGTAAAAGGTTACGAGCCAGCTTGTAGTGTCTTTTTGGTTTAGTTCTACTAATCTTTGAGTACTGCTACCTGCAGTATGCCTTGACTGTATCATCTTGCGGCCCAGGTACACTGAATGAGGAGGATCTCGAAGATGACCCGTCTGACAAGCTTAAGGTGGATCTCCTTCAGCCATCCGCCATATCCTGGCCAGTATAAACTGGGATATAATTATTAATAACTATAGGCGCTGGACGGCCTGCTGGTTTAGAGTATGAGCTTTGTCTCTTGTGCTTACGATTTGTATGTTGTTATTCCTGGGCAATAAGCTGTGTGTGAATGTCTTCTGGGATATTATTATGTGTGTTGAGCTTACCACCCCCTGCATGAGCCTGATGAGGGTTCTTAGGTGATGGCCTAAGAGTTTGTAATGCCTTTTGGTCCCGAGATCCTGCCAGCAATATGGTCTACGATTGCATGGAGGTCTGGGGTATTTTATCACTTGGAAAACATACTTCCAGGATGCAGGTATATCTAAAACAGCCTGCTCTGTATTGGATTGGATCTCCTGATCGGCAAGCCGAGCACTAGTAACCCCTCTTCCAGTGGTGCCCGTAGTCCTGTCGCTCTCTATATAGTCGAATGAGACATTAATCTTCAGCCTCTTCCCGATGTGAAGTAGGTAGCTCTATACATGCAGTTGTTTCTCTACAATTAGCCAATCGATTCCCAGCTTTTTGAAACGCTTGGTTATATTTAGCTTGGATCGATCGTTTACAGACATAACTACAGTCGTAGACCCAAGCTTATAAGGCTTGCTTTTGGCAATTTCCTCCACCTTTAACAAGAGCTCTTCATTCTAAAAATCGCTGGGAGCCACTATAAGTTCCTCCTCCATTTGCTTTGTAATGCTTCTATTTTTAAATGTAAATTTCCATTCCAGGATGTAATAGATACAGGTTGGCGGCTGTTCGATGTAGGACTCGCCTGGAATCCAGTCGGCGTACGGCACAAACGGTAGTTAGTTTCGGACGGGTTGCAGCTGGCTTCGCCAAGGGGCTGTTGCATAATAAGCAGGCTGATTCCCGAGACTTGAGTTGTGGTAAATGCGAGGCTCGTTCTCATTGTCACTAAACCAATTATCTGCAGAGTCTGCATCTATCGTCGTGTTAATACAGAGTAAGAGGCGAACTTTCGTCGCGTGGCGATTCTCGTCGGAGAGGTGAGTTATAGAGGATACTGTGTCCTTTCTGGATACTTTTATTACGTGATTGTGTCTATAATTTTCTTGCTCAGCCCTTCCCTCTACTGTAGGATCTACGGGCGCCTCAGTATCCTCAAGAAGCAATAACCACATATAAATCCACTCCATGTAAATTCTCTGAATGATGCCGATGTAGTACTGTATCTGTAAATCTACGTGGTGGGGTTATCGGATGCACGCAAGCGCAAGCCAAGCGCCTTTATTATCAAGCCACTCAGCCGATTAGATAACACGGCCAGTGAATGGACGTGATGACGGCTGGCGAATGGGGGGGGACCAAGATTTCCCTTTGGGGCTGTGGGAGAAGGAAGAATTTGTACCTAGTGTTAGAGTCACACTATCAGGCTAGTCATATGGATTTCTAGATTCCCTATATACAATGAGGCACTTAGAGATACATTGAGTAAGCTATAAATATATGAGAATTATGGCTAATTCTGGCCGTAAGTATGTACTATCATGTATCGTTAAGTATATAATAACATGGTCCGTGCTCACTTCTGAGAAGAGTTGCTATTGAACAGGAAGCCGATTTCGCATCTAACAATACCATACTGCCATGTTAGGAATCTCATTACCAAGTTTAACTTACCTGGAATCCGAACGAAGTCAGTCAACTTGCTAAATTCCTGAATGAAAGAGCAGCCGTAACTGACCATAGTGCTAGGGAGACTGTTTCGCTCTTAAGTGTGCAGCATAGTATACCGTATTCTCTCAATAAATTGGCACAGCTTAGCGGCTCTTGGCAAGTGGGGCTGGTCTCTCGATCCGGCCACACGCAAAATTTAGCCGAGCGCCCGTTCTGACTTCCACATACGACTGAAGAAGCCGATTCTGATGAAAATGACTGCTGCCGGCTTTATTGATATCATATGTATGTCTTATGGTGTTGAGAGGTATTATAATAGTCTTTAGGCTGACCAATTAGATGTTACAGATGACTTTGTACATACAGTATGCTTTGAAGTTGGATAGACTTACTGCCTTAAGTACTAATAGCCCTTCTCGCTGGGTTAAAAAACTGATATTTCTCTTACTAAAGAGGGATTATATTATAGCTGGGTTAGAGAGAGAAGTAGAAAGTCTATTAATAATATCTTATAGGTAGGACTAGTAGTATTATATAAGTTGGAGTATTATAATAAGAGATAGAGTAAAATAGATTGGTAGCTAGAGATTAAAAGGGAATAGTAAGAAGGAACTATATTATTTTAATAAAAGGATAATATTATAGATATATATAAAGCTGCTAATTCTTTTAGTTTAGTCTAATAATCTATTAGACTTTTTATTTTTAAGATCTTTATAAGTTATATTATTAAAGATATTAAATAAGCTCTAACTTACTATTTAAAACTTTAAGTTTTCTTTTTTTTAGTCTTTTTTTTAGCTATACTATAAGCTCTTTATAATATCTTATTATTAGTAATAGCTTATTGTTATTAGCTGTTATATACTTATTCTTATTAAAGAATTTATCTACTAAATCTTCTAATTAAATAATAATTTCCTTAGTAATTTCCCAGTCTGTAAAATTAATTAAATCTCCTAAGATATCCTTAATATAGATAAAATTATCCTTAGAACTATTTAGTATAATACTTATTCTGCAGTTTAGAAATGCCTTTTTTACTATTTCTAGCTGTACTTAAAGCTGCTATAAAGTAGTAGAAACTATATATATTATTATAACTTTTTTATTACTAAAAGACTACTTATAATCTAATTCTTTCTTATTTTCTACCTGCTCTATATACTTATTAGTTGCCTTCTGTAACTACTACTTAAATAGCTTATTAATAGCTATATTAAGCAGTTATATAAGACTTATATAACTAGCTGGGATTATAGCTAAAGTAATACTATATTTTTAAAGATTCTATTTAATCCCTTTAGTCTTATAGAATATAGCTACATCTATTATTAAAAGGGTATTATAGTTATTTTTTATTTTAAGTTTAGAGAGCTTAGTATTAATCTATTATAAGAAAAGCTTTTTATTATTATAAGCAGTATTATTAAACTCTATATTAATATTATTAATATAGAGATAACTTTCTTTTTTATAGATTTAACTGCCTTTTTTAGTAAGTTTCCTATAAAAAATAATAGTAGGATTAAAGCTATAAGTTCTATCTATAAAAATATAAAGAATTAAAGTTATCTGCTTTTTATTCTAGCTACTACAGTCACTTTTAGTAGTAACAGTCTTACTTCCTTTTATCTCCTATATATTTCTATTAAGATACTTAAAAGAAATTAGTATTTTATTAAGATTAAGTATTTATTGCTTTTTTAAACTGGCTTTTTAGCGACCTTAGGATTATTATAATAGGCAGAAACTAATATTATTATATAGAGATATATCTAATAAATTAAAGGAACTTATTAATAATCTTAATATAGTTCTCTAGTTGCTTTATAGCTTACTTTATAACTTAGCGCTTTATGATATTATAATACTAAAGGAAGCTCTGCTACTAGCTATTAGAGAAGGTAAAAAAATAAGGAAAATTGAGGTTTATATAAGTAAAAATTAACTGCATCTTATAATAGAACTATAAGGTTATAATAACCTTATATCTTTCTTATACCTCTAGGAATATTATATAGAGCTCCTTTTTAAGATCTAGCCAGTATAGGGAATACTGCTAAATCTAATAAAATAGTATAAATATATTATAAAGTTTCTACCAGTTAGAAATAGTCTTAAATAGCACTTTTCAATATACCTTAGTATTATAAAAGGATAGCTACTTCTACTTACTATTATACTTAATATAATAATATATTATTCAGATAATAATTTCCTTTTTTTTAGCCTTTAAATATATCCTCTTAATATATTAAATTAGCAGTCTTAAAATAAATTAGCAGTTAATATAAGCCTTCCGCTTAAGTCTATACCGTTTGGCTGGTATAGAGATATTTAGATTAATTTCCTAAAGCAGAAGTATAATAAGAAAATTCAATTAATAATAACTTCATAAGAAAAATAATTAACTTACTTAAAGACAGCAAGAAAATCGGTAAAGAACATGTCGGCACTCTAATATTCGCTCATCCGGTTCAACCCCTCACATTAATTGTATGAGGAAGTGATCGGCGTTTAAGTGGAGCGCCAAGGCCCTACGTCTCACGCTAAGGTGTGCCAATTTATTGAGAGAATACGGTACTCTCTGGGGAAAGAGAAAACTGCGTCGATTCATTGCCGTTTTTAGTTTTAATGGAAAGCCTCATCGAAGACCCCATTGACGGCTTGTTTTACTAGCTGCAGCCACAACAGCCCCGCCGTAGGGGTCGAGTCTTCCAAGCAGGGCGGATATGAGCACACGGCAGATAGGTGCCTAATTGCAGGCAGCTGATCATATCGTAGCGGGGACACATGGGTATCAGACCTTCTGTAGCACTTGATCAACAGACAAATGTACGTAGAGGTGAGCAACTATAAAGCCAAGAAGGCATTTTTTCGGCTTGGCGGCTTACTTTCTAGGAAGAAGATGCATTAGAAATCGTGGTAGGGCAGTGGAGGGGAGAAACCGTCGTCTCAGCAGACCAAAGAGGTGGAAATGATAGGCTGTAGATGCTGTGTGGCTGCAGCCGGTGTGAAATGCCTAGTGCGCGGCAACAATCAGCCTGGGCTCGCCCTTCTTGACTAGCTGGACTGGAGTGTGGTGGTCACGGTCTCTTCTAACATAATATTAATACCTGCGTCAAGGGCTGAGAAATGGTAGCTGAATCCAGTTAGACTGGTAACGCCTCCTGCTCTCCAGCTAGCCGAAAAGCAGAAATTGTCACACTGTCACCTTGTGTCTTCTTGGCAGTTGTCCAGGTAGGTACGTAAATTAATATGCATCTGTTCCTCGGCAGGCACTGTTAGAGCGGCGCCACCTCAGCCCATTGAGCCCTAATAATTTTAGTGTAAGGGGCTAACTGCTAACAATCGTTCAGGTTAAGGTCTGTGAAGTGGTCAGAGCTTAATATAACTTCTACAGCTACTATTCTCATAGAGTATATAGAAATTGATATACTCTTTTATATGAATCTAAAGAACCCAGTGTTGTTTAGATTATACAAAATATTTTAATATTATTTCAACCATGTTTATTAAAATCATTTGCAAGGCAAACGCCTTATCTACAGCCTTAGACCGTGTGAGACTGGCTGACTGGTGTCGTCAGTGGCTGAATTTACTCTACCAGGGGGGTCTGGTCGTTTTCACGAAAAGGCTTTGAGCTGTAGAGAGAACGACGAGATCCCCCCGATAGTTTATTGTGTAACTATGAAGGTAGTACGGAGGCTTTTGGCTGAAACTATGTTTCCATCCAGGTTCCTGGATAATTTACCGGAAGCCAGCCTGCCCCGCCCGGTCACCATCGCGTATAAGTTGCCCAATCGACTAAATACAATCTGTGAACGTTGCACATGTGAGGCACGAGGCAAAAGAGCTGCTATATTTATAGCCTCTTTTCTGCAGATTGGTAATGCACTCACTTTCAGCTGTGGCTTTGAATTACATGACCTGAGCTTTTAGTTATTGTTTCATTGCTGCCTGATGGTTGTTGATGTGGCGATGTGACAGGCTGCCGCAAAAATGCTGCTGCCAAGACAAACGCCATGGATAGAAACTTGAGATGGGGTATTCCACTTGTGCCCCCGTGAGCCATGCTTGCCTACCGGTATCAAGTGGGTATTATGCCACTCA